>APFE030546138.1:0-32945 GCA_000404065.3 Pinus taeda
GCACCAACATCTCCCCAAGAGGAGAAAGGACTAGGATTTCCTCTAAGGGGAAATCCTTGGTTGGTAGACTCCATTTTTCTCAACCTAAAGACCAACGAGGGAACTTGTGAGGTTATTCTAATTAAAATAAAATTTAGACCCTTTGACACAACTTGTTTTTTCAATTTTTAAGAGTTGAGAAAAAAAAAAGATGACTCTAGTCGCCTTTGATTTTTAATGAGCCTAAAGTGACAAGTGCTCAGATGGACCTTTTCCTTTAAGGAGCCTAAAAAGGAACGAAAGAGACTTCACTGGAAATATAGGCATAGGGATTACCAAACCAATTGCAAAATTGCAGAATACTTTTTACGGTACGACAGTCAATCTTCCCGAATGTTGTGTTCAGTGCATTGCGATTGATAGGGCGGCAGACACAGCTTCCTAAGGATAAAGGGTATAGCCTATTGTGGTCTCCCAATATATAATTGATGGTACGTGGGAGCACAAGTCCGTACTGGCACTTGTGGTCTCAAAGTGGAGGAATCACCCAACCAAACAATGAAAGAAACAATTACCAGGTTTTACGACGCCAGAATACGTCTCTAGCCTAGACCTCTAGATGTTGTGTGTTAGGTTCCAAAGCGTTGTTAGATTCATTAAATTTATTTTAAGTTGATCTTGCTTAAAAAATTTCCTTTCAGTTTCACCGCGTGATGTGTATACAATTCCTAAAATGCAGTCTAAGATGATAAACAAACGTTTAATCTTCTTTTGGCATTGAAAATCCTAGCTACTAAGGAAAGAAAGTTAAGAATCTTTCAGCAAAGAGCACAGAGCACACGCTAAATGCACTGTCCTAAATCAAACCAAGCAGTCGAAATGCAAATGCACATGCATGTATTTATTTTCAACCTTCTTAATGTATGAATGATGATAAGAAAGCTATGTGCAAATCTGAATTACTTTTAAAGCGACAACACTCAACAAATTTGTTTTCAAAATGGAGTGAAGGTAAGAGAGACACTTTGCGATTTTGAAATGAAAATTGCTTTTTGACACTTTAAAAACTACTAATTCAAATCATATGCAATAGTAAATGTATAATCGACTATCAAGAACAATGGGATTGTCTTCTAAAACTGAAAACGATAGCTAGGACACTTTCAGATCGAGAAACGACAGTTCGACTATGCTACTTTTTTGCAAAAGAGAACTGAAAATGGCGCACAATACATAAAAACACTTACAGTTCTTTGCACTAAGGAAGCAGAATAATGCAAGAAAAGGGGGTTTTCATAGAGATACACTGACTACAAATAGAAAAACTCCTGAATAAGACTGAAAATAGTGATAAAAAATCATAGTCTGAAGGTAAAGTTAACCTTCCTGTTATAGCTCTAAATCTCACTATTATGGTTTGTGATGCTGCACTCATGGCCTAGGGCAACGCCTCCTTCTAGACCTGGTCTCAAATTTAAAAAACAGTGTTTTATTCTCTGTACACGACATTTCCCTGAGTTAAACACATGTGTACGCGGGTCCATATATACCCAACCCGCGTATATGTATTAAAACACTTAAAAGAATATAAAACTCCTTATTTTCGGGCGGAGATCGCGGGTTTTACCTGCTGATCACCTGTTAGTGCCCGTGGCCCCAACTGTTCCCAACCAATTCCTAACTAAAAACTACTTTGGAATTGGTATAAAAAGAGATCAAAGGGAAGCCCTAATGGAGGAGAGGAGAAAGAGAAAGGTTATTATACTGATATTTTCCCCCTGACCAGGTCTGAAGACCCTTGTGCCTTCTCCACTTCCCCCATTTTTACAGGAAACCCTTATTTCCTTGTGATTTGATGTTCATCCACTAGTTATGGCATCATGGAGTGAGTCTTGGAAGGATATATGCTAGAGGCTTGAGGCGGGACGGATCTGGAAGGAAGCTTTGCTTGGAGCCTGCGGAAGGCTGTTCAGGTGATATTACTCCTTTTGTACATTCTATTTGTCTTTAATAAAGAAACACGTCTTGGTTCTCGATATGCTTCTTCTTTATGTTTATGATGTTCATGTTTGAATTTCATGTTTGAATTTCATGTATGAATGGTTGCTTAAAGTGCATAACTAACTTCCTTCTTTTATAACATAAACATGGTTTCTGTATAAATCTTTGTCCATATACTGTTGCATTCTTTGGATTTGTTTGTTTTGCAGGACAAAGGAGCGAAAGGGATGTGAAGAAGGGTTTGAACCCTTGAGGAACTACTTGAACGTAGGACCTGAGGTACGCCCTTCTTACTTTAGAATTAGCTTTTGATAGCATAATGGATGTGTGAGCATGTGTTTCTCTGTTAGACAACTTTCAGTCTGCTAGGGTTTCCACCCAAAAGCCCTAGGGGATAAAATCCCTCAACAGAATTGGCGACTCCGCTGGGGACAACAGTCTTGTTGTTCCTAGTTTGGGTGTTTGTCAAGCCTATCAGGGCTTAGTTGCTTGTTGGTTTACTATTACTGTCTGGTCTGTTCTTGACTTCTGAGTTTTGCCAGTTTCTTCAGTTTGTTTTTTATTTTTCTTGAAATATTATATATACGCATTTTTCCTTAGTTACAAAAGCGTATAAACGCTTGTTTCCTGAAGTAAACCCGCGTATACGTAGGTTTCCTCAGGCACAGTCGCGTATACACGCAGTCTGCACTAAGTACAGTCGTGTATATCTTGCAACTTTCAGAATTTATAAATTTTTGTGTCTCTGAAGTTTGTCTGGTGTTTTGAGAAAGTTTGAAACAGTCATTTTTTTCAGTATCAGTTGTCTGTGTTACAGCAAGCGTCTTACTCTGATTTCTCTCTAATTATAAGGAGTTTTTGTCTTGTTTTGTGTTTGCAAGCATCATCATCTTTTTGCTAAAAGCACGCAAGATTTCTTGTTGGAATCTTGGCTGCTCTGATTTATCAGAGCAGAAAGATTGTTATCAATCTTTGTGTTGAATTTTGCTTTTGGTGACTTTTTGTTTGCTTGACAAAACCGCTTTTTGTGACCATCTACTTCTTTGTTTCATCAAAGTTGTCGATTGACACTTTCTTGAAATTGTCTTTTTGATCTTTTTTGGTCTTTGTTACCAAAGATTTCATTGCTGCTTTCAATTGTTAAAAAGCATTTTTAAACACATTTGTTTTTGTTGAGTTTTCATTCATTGTATGGTGTCAACTTGCAAAAGTGTTTCTTGCTTATTGTTTCAATCGCAAAGTTTTAGTTTTTGTTGAAAGCATTTTTTAAAAGACTTTTTTGTTGCTACTTTGAAGAAAAGTTTTTGAAAAGTTTTGTTTTGCTTTCTTGAACTTGCTTTTCATTTGGTTTCCTTTTGGTGAATGAAAGTGCTTTATGTTTGTCTTGAGTTTTGTTTTTAGTGTTTAGACAAAATGAATGGTAGCATTTCGTATTCCATCTAGACATTGTAAGTGGAAAAAGAAAATTTGATAAGCAAAGCAACTTTCATTTCTTGTTTTTAGAGTTGTTTTCATTCTTGCATCAAGCATATAGTTGTTGCATTAGGATAGATTTGCATCTCTTTAGGCATACATAGTTTTGTTAACTTTTGAGTGTGAAGTGTGAATTAACGAAAAAGAAAAGAAAAGTTTGTTTCATTAGAAGTTTCCTTTCGAACCCTGCAGAAATTACTCTTCATCGAAAAACAATGACAAGTGCACATGCATATAGTTAGGTTTTATTAATTTCTTTTGCGTCGAAAAAACACCACTAGTTTCACTTCCATCATGCCTTGACTTAAAGAACAGCCCATTTTAAAATCAAGCGCTAACTAAAATTCACTAGAACTTTTTCTTTTAAGTTAAATACACCAACAAGTTTAGGATTTTAGGGCATTGGATTAGGCGAGTGGAGAGTTAACTCTCCAAGGCCATTAAAACGTCAAACATAGGAGTCTGAATAACGAGAGAAAATCCAATAGCATTAGGAAGACCAGGAAAGCTCTGGATCTGGGAGTTAAGCACGAGGGTCTGTGAAGACAAGGAAGAGAGATACCCCCTCTCCTACTTGTCCGAACTTACCTCACGACTATTCCGCCTGGCTTCTGCGATGAGTTGGTACCCATAGTTGCTTCTCCTAGGGAACTACATAGGTGGCTGCGGAGGGGAATCCCGTGGCACTTGAGGTCGACGTTGTATCACTCTCAACAACACTACTGGAGTGCACCCTTGTGAAGCTTGGGGGCTTGCACCGACGCAGAATGTTGTTAGGAGGTCAGCATAAATTCCTCTGATACCTTCACTGATAGGCCTGGGCCCTCATCATCCCAGACTATCTTCGGAAGGCCCCTTATTTTTCACTTTCTCGTATTTTGGTGTCCGGTCCTAATCACCCGGAGCGGAAATACTTGGAAGTTGTTTGACTGGCTGTATATTTAGGGAATTTATAGTGGGTGCTCTGTGCTCTTAGTTGGCCTAGATTTAAAATTTTTGAGTCTTTAGTTAGATTTGAATCAAAGAATTCAAAGTGGCTGACCGATCTCCTAGACGGTCTCGAAGACTTCGTGGTCTCTCACCACCGAGTTTAGAGCCTTCTCCGAGAAGGCGCAGAGGTAATAATACCAGTGGGTTTCGTCCCACTACAATTGATGCATCGGGGATTGATCCTCCCCTCGGAGGCATTAGTATTGAAGCAAGGCCTGGTACTTCATGATATTCAAGCTCTATTGTGTCGGGGATGGGATTTTCTAGGTTCATGTAGAAACAGATCCTGGCGTACGAGGTGTATCTACCTTCCTTTGTAGTTTTTTATATTTTCACGAAACTTCCTATTGAGTTACCTATCCCTTCCAAGATGTTTGGGTCCCATATGTCTATGGGGAGCCTGAATAAGTGGACCCAGACAGGCGCAACCAGAAAGGTTTCTTTGTCAGGGTTGTAACATTCTTCCCAGAATTGCATGAACAGACCGACATTATAATAGAAATACCGGTCATTTTCGAATACCTTATCTCTATCTTCTATGTTAAAGAAGATTATCGTAAAGAAGCCTTTCGCTCCCAACTTGAGCTCGATGTGGCCTTGGGGCTGCCATTTTTGCTTAATCCACTTAGTGAGGTCTCTTTCCGACGGCCAGACTCCTACGAACTTGTAGATAATGGCATGATCCCTCATGTATCTTCTGTACTTTTCCAGTTTGCTTGTTGGGATCACAAATCTAGGTTTCTCTACTATGCATGGTAGGCACTTTCCTCTACGGCTTGTTTGCTAGGTAGCTCCTAGCACTGGGCTCATGTTCTTCCGTTCCTCTATCTCCTGGCTACTCTGTCTGTCTCCTGCCACCATATCCCGGTAGGAGGGGATCTCTCCCCTCCTGACATCTTCTGTCATGCCTTTGTTGCTTTGGCCACTGTCAGTTTCTACCAAACTGAGCTGTTGACGGTCTTCCTCCCTTCCTTCGCATTGCCCCTAGGGTTTCACCTCCTTGCCGCCATTAGGGTATGAGTTGCAGAGCTCGTCCAACTACTGTTGCGATGAAGTGGCCTCTATTATGTATGATCAATTACTTCATTTAGTGCACACTTCCTTTAGTGTTAATAATGGTTGGGATGCACCTTCACATGTCAATAAATATCAATCACAAAGCTTGGAAAATTTTACTATTCAAATGCAAGAAGATACTACCAACAATCTTGGAGAAAACGCTACCTTGAAATTTGAAAATCATTATGCCTTAAATTCAAAAATAAGATTATAGGTCAACAAGTACAAGCAGAAATTCAAACTTCAAATAATATGCAACCTATTGTACACATTTCTGAATTTTTTCATGATGATCAAATCTCAAATTAAAGGCAACCAAACAATATTCTTCAAGGAAGCACAACTAATCAATTGAACGATAAAAATATGAAATTAGTAATGAAGAAAATAAAAACAAAGAATATTGTAGATTTGTTTCTTTAGATTCACATTTTTCCCTTTATCCCGATATTTTTGCTAATATTAATTTACCTTCTCATTGCATGAATATTGTTTTAGAAATCAGTGAGATTGATTCAAATCAATTCCCTATTATTTTTTATCAAGAGAAAGAATTATTTCTTGATCATTCTTCCAACATTGATGAACTTGAGCTTAATTTTATTTCTTCTTTTGATTTGCCTAATGAGAATGAAGAAAATTTCATGAAGTTATTTATGATAATAATTCTGACATTGATAAAGTTGAGACATATTCTTCTCAATTAAATTCCCATAATCATAGATCAATCATATGTGGGAAAGAAGAACATTCTAACTCAAAAGTTGTTCTAACTAATTCTCATTCTCAAGTAAAATATGATCTTCATGATTTCAATATTTGAGCATCTTTTCAAATCTATAATTCATATGATCATCAAGATCTTACACTTGCTCATGATTCAAAAACGTTTCCTCTTCTACAAGCCAATGCCAATGATCCTTCTTATTTTTTGGCTAATGATTTTGAGGGGGAAATTGTTTCAAATCAATTCTAGTTGTGCTGTAACATTAATTGTAACAATATTGTAAATTGTGATTTGAATTTATTAGTTTTACTTCATTTATTTTTATTGTGTTCAAATTTGTTTTCTGTTGACAATTTTGAGCTTTTGGATGTCTTTTGATGGCATATCGAACAACCAAGTGTTGAAAATTCGCAATATACATTGCTAGAATGCGAAGAAAATGCACAAAATCTAGATTATAACCATCAAGAGCTTTTGATCTTTCAATTATATTTGATGGTTGTATCTTATCAACTTACTTTTATTTCTAGTATGCATTCTCAATATGAAATGATACTGGGGAATAAATTGGTCCAATATGACCAACAATCTAATTTAATTAATAATCTTCCATCAAGTCTGTCATATTTTTATCCATATTTCATAGACCCATTTGAAATATATTTGAAAAGTTTTCCTACACATAATATTATTAATAATTTAACATATGCACATAAGACTGACAATTTTTTGCATGCCATTGTATCTAAAAGTTCATTTCCACAATCTGGATTGCTATCCTCTCTTTTTAATCTCTTCTAATCGTTAATGGAAATCCATCCAGATTTCTATGATCTAATTGAAATTCAGTTCGAAGGGTTATTTCAAGGGAAGATAATTAAATTACTTATTGTAAGTAGATTAGAAATTAGTGTACATATTATATTCAAATCTATTTTTAGGTCCCTATTATACTAGTGTATTCCCTTATTATTATTATCATTGTATCTCCTTATTGTTATTGATGTGCCCATGTTGTACATACTATATTCCACTCTATTGATAGGTCCCTATAATACTAGTGTATTCCCTTATTATTATTGTCATTCTAACCCCTTATTGTTATTGTTGTGCCCATGTTGTCCCCATATTGTTATTTTTGTGCCCTTATATTATTATTGTTATGCTCGCTTTGACTATATTGTGACCCCTTAGACTCCTATATATAGAAATGAGATCTTGTCATTTGTGTCATCCAAGAATTGTTCATTTGTGTAATGTAAAGGAGGTTTCCCCCTTGAAGAGGATGATTTTGAAGTCGTTGATCAATATTTTCTTCTATTTTGTGAGCTGGTTGCATAACAATTGGTATCACAACTTTGGTTTCTAGGGTTTCGTTACTTCAAAGAGACCATCGTAGAATTTTCACTATAACTTATTTTCTACGACATTTCAGAAGCTAAAATTAAAACCATTTGATACGAAATATTGATGAACCTTGATTAAGAATTTTAGATCTTGTCTTGCTATAGTTTCAGAGATATGATCCAAGGAAGTTAGTTTTTTTGCAGGCTCCTGAATTATATCTCAAACAGGTGCCCTGGGGAAAATCATCATAACTTTCTCTCTGAGAATTAGATTTAAATTTCATAAAAAGCTACAAAATGAGGATGCACTGTAGTTTTCTGTGTATTAGTTTTAGGTTTGAAAGTCAAAACAGTTTTTGGGTGTAGTTTTTGTACCTATTTCCTATACTCTTTCCCCAATTTTGACCCTTTTTTCTCAAGGCCAACAAAATTTACATGTTAACTACCTTTTTCCTTGTTGTGAACAACATATTTTTCCAACATGTTATTTTTCCATTTTTGCTAGATATAATGATGCAATATTACTTTTTATGGCTAGCTGGGGTAAGCATTAGAGAAGTATTTTCAATTCTTTCCTCTTTTTCAGGTGTTTTCCACAAGAACGAGGTCATTGAATGAACGACCACATTGATTGGTCTAAGGGAAGGATGAAACAAATTGTTGCTACACTCTATGTGTTGTTACAGATCTTACTATTACACTATGATGATGTTACAAACATTGTTGTTATGTTGCGTTGCTATTACAAATTATTGTTATTACACCTTGGGTGTTGTTACAAGGTTGTTGTTATCTAGTGTCGCTGTTACATCCTAAACCGTTGCTTGACTGCAAGGTGTTGTTACACCATAGTTGGGAACCACACAACAGCTATTGGAAGTTATGAATTGTCTATCTTAGACAGTGATAGATCCAATTGGTTATGATTTTAACCGATGTATTTAAATAGCATTTGTATTTAGGAACTAGTTATAACAATTTCTATTTTATGATCAGCATGAGAATCATGAGATTCTCATGACTGATCTGCTCCTGATTTTGGGTATGTAATTTCTATAAGAGAAATTTAATCCCTCAGGCACGGGGGATGACATAGAGAGCATTGTTGTTTTGATCCTATAACTTTTAATTTTTTTAAATATCAAAGACACTGTGGTGATCTTGTTGTTGTTTCCAAGTTGAATTCTTAACTAATCTTGTGTTCATTCCTAGGCCCTTCTAGGGAGGAAGGGCCCTCCTCTTTAGGAGGGACTACAGTGGTAGAGTAGCTGTATATTATTGTTTCTCTCTTTTATTGTTTTTATGGTTTTTTGCTGTCGCTGTATAATTTGTGGAATATATCTATTTCAGTTCCAGATTTATGTTATGATGTTACACATATTTGGTTAGTTGTATGGTAGTTGACTAGTTGATGTAGTTTTCATTACATTGTGTGGCATGCCTTTGCTATGGTAATTGTGAAGTGTGATTCAATTTCTGTGGAGTGTTTTAATTTCTTCATGAATGTTAGTTTCTGCAATTGATTCAACGACACTCTTTACTATTTTCTATTTTCGCTCTTGGTTGTAGTGTATTGGCATAGATAGTGCAAACTCCATTGAAATAAAAGACCTACCCTGGGTTGGAAATTAAATGGTTATTGACTTGGTTAAGTAGGATTGATTAAAACAACACTACATTTTTGCGCCATTTTCGGGGATGGCAGTTGATGATACAATCAACCAAGTCTTTTGTTTGATGATAGAGTGTTCCTAGTCCACAGTCGTTGGGCGGTAAAATGAGAGGTAAGAACCTCCACATTTCTCTAACATACCTGGGCCGACCCACTGCTGTGATCACTAGGGAACTTAGGGTGTGGAATTTTGGTGTTTTCTTAAAGCGTGTCTTTAGCTCTTTAGTTGTTGGGTGGCAAGACGAGAAGTAAGAACCTGCACATCGCTCTAACATACCTAGGCAAGCTCACCACTATTGAGGCTGAGACACTTAGGGTGTGAATCAATACACATAGTGTCCATTTGTGCAACTGTAGGAATTATATAAATACCAAAAACATCCCCCACTCTAATTAGTCACAAGAAAAATAGGTCATAAAAAGGAAAATAAAAGTGTAGATTTGGGAAGGAAAACATTTATCCATGAACTGATCTCAAGGGTAGAAAAAGAACAATCATGTTCTTAGAAGGACGCAAGAAAAACATGGCCACAAAAGGATGTTACTCCCATAACAGGAACAGGAGCTTCTGATTCCTCTGTCTCAATACCATACCATTCTAAAGCTAGTGAGGACACTCCCAAGACTAAGAATCCAATTCAAGAGCTGTAGGGGGAAGCTAATAATTAGAACCTTAGGGCCAAGGGACAAGGGGAAACTAAGGAGGAACATCAGAAGCCTGAAATAGGAGAGAATTTATTGATTTACCAATATCCATATTCGGGCAGTGCAGTGAAACAAGTAGCCCTGAAGTAGCTTGAGCTACCAATTTCACCTTCAAGATAATCATACGAATGGTCCGAAGAATAACTGTTACAGAAAGGATTAGAAGGGTTAACAATGGGGGACAACAATAACAACAACACTAAAAAAGATGCTACTATCACATCATTTGAGGTCCCAATTGGGGATACCAGAGACGAGGCCCCCATGAAACACATTCCTCTATTATGTCTACCGTCTTTTCAAGGAATAACTGTAGAAGATCCTGACACCTTCTTGTTTTAATTTGATGTCTTGTGCAAGAGCTACGACTATGTTTCAGATGTTCAAATATTTAAATTATTTCCTACTACTCTAAAAGGAGTAGCCTTGAGATGGTTCATGGGTTTAGGCTCTACTTCTATTCAAACATGGAGCGACATGAAGGAGACATTCTTATCAAAGTATCAAGATTATTGCATAACCAAGGAATTAACAGAGGAAGCATTTAGGATGACACAAAAGGAGGATGAGAGCTTGGAGGACTATGTGGAGTGGTTTCATTACAATTTGCAGAGGTCTAAACATAGTGATTTAGATCACGAGATCTTGAAGACTACATTGATACCTTGAATCTATTAGGGAAGGGAGGCATATCTTAGGAACCATTCGCCGAAATCATAAAGCTTTGTTTGAGATGCTCTAGAGGATCATCGAAGGGGAGAAGCATAATATGAGATGCCTATGCCCGAATACAGAAATCTGCAAGTGGAGGAGTAAGTAGAAGAGAGATGGGAATTTATTCGAATATTTCAAAACTGACATCCTCAGTACCCTATCTACCCAAATAATGATAACACAGATCAAGAAGGCACAAGGAGAAGTTGATACAACTTTAGCTATGTTCAGTTCGAAATGCAGAAAGAAACATCCCTTGAGGGATTTTGAAATGAACAACATCAACTTGTGCAATATTTGTGAGCTGGAACATTCTACAGGTCAATGTACGGAGCTTTCTTGACTGAAAGAAATACTTAGAGAATCGAGTGAAGAAGTTCAATCCTCTTATTTCATCGCGCATAGGAGACCATGGTAACCACGACCCCCAGGTATGTCCCAAGATTTTTCTTCTTTTAATTCATGGAATAATGCATATAACACTCAAAAATATCCATGGAAATACTTCACTCTTTTCCAGCATAGTTTCCCTCACCCTGGAACCAGTGGTCCCCCTCTCCATCTATTCAATATCCTCCATCTCAACTGAATCCTTGGAATCAAAACTAGAGGGTGAATGCCTAAAGTCCATTTCCATTAGGATTACTAATGTAGTAGTAGCTGTAATTGTCCCCTTTCCCAAATCTTATTCCTACATTGCACGTGTGACCCCAATTGGTACAACCTAACCCTAACCCGAATAATAAATCAGCCCAGAGCGTAGAGGCTCTGACTACCTTCCAAACTTACCTTATCACTCTCGTCGGACTTAACAAAATACAACTATAATCAGGTAAGGTGATTAAACCAAATCACTCCCCTATCATCACTGAGGAGGACTGTGAGCCTTCCAGAGAAGGTATGGTAGATCTTGAGGTGGTTGTTACACCTATAAAAACCGTTGTAGAGCAGACTGTTACACCTGTAATAGCCAACCTAAGAAGAATTGTTACTCCTGTAACAACCAACTCGAGTAAGGTTGATACACATATAGCAATCGATTCGGCCGTTATGACTCAAGATCCTTCTTATCCTCAGAGATTAACTGAGATCAGAATGACTTCAAAACCCAAACCCGATTTTCTTAGGGAGTTGCAAAACCTAAACATACGAATTCCTCTACTCCAAGATCTTAAAGAAGTACCTATTTATGCCAAAATAGTACCAGACCTGTGCAATAAGAAACCTGGAAGGAAGCCTAGGGACCCTGCTACCATACACGCAATGGGGAAATTGTATGAATTAATGACTGCTTAGCCTCTTTTAACCAAGTATAATGATCTAGGGAGCCCTACAATTACTTTTTATATTGATGGTCAACCCATAACTAATACATTGATTGATCTTGGGGCGGTCATTAATGTAATGATAAAGGACCTATTTACCACCCTGGGGCTACATGGACTTAGGCATATGCCTACCGTATGTGAATTACCAAATAGGTCATGTCTTAAACTTGAGGGGGTATTAGAAGAAGTAGTAATGGCAATAGCTTCCTGGAGGTATCCGGCTGACTTTCTTATCTTACAAACCAAATCCAACCTGGGGGACATCCTTTGATTCTAGGGAGACCCTCACTAGCCACTACAAATGCATTTATAGGGTGCATATCTAGATCTATGATGATTTCAGATGGCTAGGCTAGAAAGAACCTTAATATTTACCCCCCAAAACCAAATATTGATTTGAACAATCCTTGGTGCGATGAATTTGAACCCGAATCAAATCTTTCCCTATCGCTCCTCACTCTTGGAAAATCCTGGTATTTCAAGGATGAGACAAAAGATGATATCATTAATGACTTTATTAGTAACTCACTTTTTGTCGCTTATATTAAAAATTCAAAGGAGGAGGAGGTAGAATATATAAAATTTGAACAAATGAGAACCACTCCACATATTGACAATAGTAAAGTTGAAATAGAACCAAGAAATTATTTGAATATTAATCCCAAGCTCACTACTGAGCAAAATAAACTATTGTTACAGCTGTTACAAAAATACAAGAAGGAATTTGCATGGGACTACCTGAATATGAAATGGATTCATCCCAACCTGTGCACTAATCACATTTATTGGAAAGATGGCTACAAACCAACTAAACAACTGCAGTGCCGCATGAACCTTGCATTGAAGGAGGTAGTGAAAGAAGAATTACAAAAACTACTAAATGCTAACTTTATCTATTTGACATCTAACAGTCAGTGGGTGTCTCCGCTTGTCATTGTTCTTAAGAACAATGGCAAGTGGAGAGTCTATGTGGATTATAGAGAAATCAATAAATCCAATAAAAAGGACCATTTCCCTTTACCATTTATAGATCAGGTTCTTGAGACTGTTTCTAGGAAAAAGTTGTTTTCATTTTTAGATGGGTTTAGTGGCTACAACCAAGTACAGATTTCCCCAGAGGATCAGGATAAAAGAACCTTTACTTTCACTTGGGGGACCTTCACATATAGAGTACTCACCTTTGGAATTTAAAATAGGCCAACAACTTTCCAGAGGGAAATACTAGGATTTTTTTTTTATTTGTTGAATGATTTCCTTGAAATCTTCATGGATGACTTTACGACTTATGGTGATGCTTTTGAAACAACATTAGGTAATTTAGAAAAAGTGTACGTCGTATATAGGCTAACATTTCTTTGAGAACCAAAAAATTTCACATGATGATGACTAAAGGGATCGTGCTAGGACACTACATTTTTGCTGACAGGATCAAGGTAGACCCTTCTAAAATAGAGGTAATTCTAAAAATTCCAACTCCCAAGATGCAAAAAGAGGTACGTGGTTTCTTGGGACATGCAGGGTATTATAGAATGCTTATAAAGAGTTTTTAAAAAATTGCATCACCATTGTTTGATCTGGATTTAAACAGGAATGCAACAAATTATAAAGATAACCATATACACAAAGATGTAGCAGAGATAATACTTCATTTCATTAATGGAAAATACTGAAATATGCTTACAACCAGAAATGGAAATAAACCAGCGAGGGCGATGGTAGCTTATCTCTGAGAAGAGATGTGTGGCTACATGCCTCTGAACTGTTCTCAAACTGTGTTACAATGAGGCTCAAAGGCCTATTTATTGTTGAGAAGCAATGGAAAACCCTTCACATTCCAAAACCTAACCCTAGAAGATGCAACGCCAAATTGTGGGCCCCGTTTTGGGTAAATTGGTACATCAATTTCCTGGGGTCATAACTTTGGCATACGATCTCCGTTTGACACGTATGATAGCTCGTTAGAAAGATCTATATGAGAGCTACCACTTCGGGGAGGGTAACATGGTCCATGGACCTGTGTTGCCCCCATATTTCCCAAAACAATGTCGTTCAGGGCCTCAAAACGACTCCGGAAGTTTAGGACCCGAAAAAACTGCGAAAAATAGTAAATTGTGCTACAATTACGGAAACTGAAAAACTGAAAGAGACAGTTGCGGGGGTCCAAATGGGATAGGTGGGTGGCCACAAACATCCACCTGGATCATTCCTTCACCCTTAGCAAGCAATGGTCCCCATTGTGTTGAGTTCCTCCATCTGCTAAACTTGTCCTGCAATCTCTGATGTGTCTAGTAATGGTGGGAAGCATGGTCGACAACAGTCCACATTGAACACTTGTTGCAAGCGAAGGAATGGAGGAATGATGTGCTCCAAAGCATTATTCCCCATAGCCTTGGTACTATTGTAAGGACCTTGTTGGAGTGGTCTGAGCTTCTGATGGGTTCTTGTAAGGCATTCCTTTTGTAGATGTAACCAAACTTTGTCGCTCACCTGAAACTTATGTGGTACCCTTGTGGGTGAGGAGAAGTTGTTCTTGTGTTCTGTCATGACCGTATCCCTTCACTGCTGCTGCTGCTGCATGGAGTAACCCTTTGCGGGGGTCATGGATGTAGCAACGATCTTCCCCTTACTTTTGGAGCAAACCAGATAGAAAATAAATTTCCTAGTCTATGATATGAGTTTGTTGCCTTTCTTAGCAGTGATCAAAGAGATGGTGGTAGGTGGGGCTACCTCCAGTATCCTGTATAATGAATCATTCAAAGAAATAATGACAGCGCGAGGCCTTGACTTATACATAGCATGACGCCTCCACAAGTATGGCTGGCCTAATAATACATCGCAAACATCCAGAGGTGTAACATCACACAATACCTCGTATGTGAATGGTTTGATGTTGTAGGGAAGGCGGCACTGCTGGCGAACTTTGAGATCTCGTCCTTCATTAAGCCACCCGATACTGTATGGTTGTGGGTGTGGTGTAGTTGGTAGGCCCAACCGCTTCATGACCTCTACTGAAAAGAGGTTCTTTTGGCTCCCACTATCAACAATAAATTGTAGCGGTGAACCCTTCACCCACATCTGTGAGTGGAAAAGACGTTCCCCCTCCTCTGGATCTTAAGGCTCATTCTTCTGGATCTTAGCAGTGGCAATAGTGGCGCTGGGATCTGCATCAATGATCTGCTTCCCTTTGCCATTCCCCTTGTCAGGCTCTGGCTCAGGGTTGGAACATGTATCTGATTTGGAAGCCTTCAACTCGACCACCAGTGACTGCTTGGTCTGACACGCACTTGTTATGAGTGGGACTTGTGGAACTCACACCACTTTCTTGTGTCCTTCTTCGGATTTGTGGTGTTGTTCTTTTCTTGCAGCTTCAATGGGTTGTCTTGGGACACCCCACCTTGGCTTTGTCCTTTGGGCTTTGGATTTGCAGATCCAAAGTCTCGCTTCTTCTGTTTGAACTTTTTCTTGATTTTGACAGCGTATCGGTATGCTATGCCGAGTGAGGATATGTTCAAGAACTCCATCTCTTCCTAGATGTATCTATGTAGGCAGTCGTGGTATTTGAGTACCAGATGCAGCTCAGAATATTTGATACCCAACTATGTGCAAAGGGTATGAAAAATGTTTGTGAACTCCGGCACACCTTGGTCTGGTCCCTGCCGCAGTGTGGTCCATTTGATGTATTTGTCCTCGTAGTTTTTGACAGGGTAGTACTACTCCTTGATGGCATCTCATAATGAATCCCAAGTGGGTGCGGCTGAAAATAGTGAGCTTGTACTTTCATCCTTCTACTCATAGTAGGTTTCCCACCAGTCCTTGACGTGCGGGGCTGCTTTGAGAAGAGCGAAAACAATCTTTTCCCGACTTGAAAATTCATGAACAGAAAAATATCCTTCTAGTAGATTTAACCATTTATCTACTGCATATGCGTCTATCTGACCCTCGAATATTGGGATTTCAATATTAACTTGTACCTTAAAGTGTGTGGTGTTTCCAGAGTAGCTGTTGGAAGCTAGTGCGTCACCTCTGGGTAGCCGTTGAAGGATCTGCGCAAAGCTATGCATCATCGCGTTCCTTTGCCGCTCGAGGGCTTCTTCGAGCAAGATTTTGATAGGATCTCCTGCCCCCTCGTATTTCTTCTCATCTGCCATGGGAGGCCGTCGGGATTTGTGAGGCTGGTCTTGCAAAGGTTCGACCAGTTCAAGCCCTAACTCCTTATATCCTGACCTCGTTGGGGAAATGCAAACAAAAACAGAGAAAAAGCGTACCGCTTTGATACCACTGATCTGGATTTAAATAGGAACGCAACAAATTATAGAGATAACAATATACACAAAGATACAACAGAGATAATACTTCATTTCATTAATGGAAAGTACTGAAATATGCTTACAACTAGAAATGGAAATAAACCAGCTAGGGCGATGGTAGCTTATCTCTGAGAAGAGATGTGCAGCTACATGCCTCTGAAATGTTCTCAAACTGTGTTACAATGAGGCTCTAAGGCCTATTTATTGTTGAGAAACAATGGAAAACCCTTCACATTCCAAAACCTAACCCTAGAAGATGAAACGCCAAATTGTGGGCCCCGTTTTGGGTAAATTGGTACATCAATTTCCCGGGGTTGTAACTTTGGCATACGATCTCCATTTGATGCGTATGATAGCTCGTTAGAAAGATCTATCTGAGAAATACCACTTTGGGAAGGGAAACATCAGTCCATGGACCCATTTTTCCCCCAGATTTCCCAAACAAACGTCGTTCCTCAAAACGGCTCCGGAAGTTCACGACCCGAAAAACTGCTAAAAATAGTAAATTGTGCTACAATTACGGAAACTGAAAGAGACAGTTGCGGGGATCCAAATGGGATAGGTGGGTCGCCACCAACATCCACTTGGATCGTTGTTCTCCTTACTTATGAAAGATGTAGAATTTTTGTGGACAGGAAAGTGTGAGCAAGCCCTTTTGAAGCTAAAATGTTTTCTATCAGCAGCCCCTATTGTACGTGGACCTAATTGGGAACTATCGTTTCACATAGCTACAAATGCATGTGATATTGCTATAGGTGTTGTTTTGGGCTAGTTTGAGGATATCAAAGCTTACACTATTTATTACATAAACAAGAATTTGACTTTGACTGAGCTCAATTACACAGTGATCGAGAAGGAATTCCTAGCAGTAGTGCATGCCATCAACAAGTTTTGAAATTATATTACCTAGTATCAAGAATTTGTACACACTGACCACTCTGCCTTTCGTTTTCATGAATAAGCCAATTACCAATGGTAGAATTACACGCTTGTTATTGTTGTTACAAGAATTTGATATCACAATTGTAGATAAACTTGGAAAAGATAATGTAGTAGATGATTTTATTTCTAGGTTAACTATTGATGAAAATTGCATTCCTGCTGAGGATTCTTTCCCTAATGAGTATCTCTTTTCTATTTCTACTCACTCACCATGGTATGCATATATAACCAATTATCTTGCTGTAGGAAAGTTTGCACAACACTTACCCTCCAAGGAAAAGAGAAAATCATACAACATAGTGATACTTATTCCTGGATAGATGGGAATCTATATAGCACTAGACTAGATTTTCATATTCGACGTTGCATTAGGGAAGATGATATCTTTGACATCGTAATGAGGAACCCTTTGGAGGGCACTTCACAGACAAGCAGATAGGATACAGATTCCTCTCAATAGGATATTGTTGGCCAACAATATTTAAGGATGCCAAAAAGTTCGTGAAGGGTTGTGATAGCTGCCACAGGATGGGCCAACCACTGTAATCAGATGAGATGTCATTACAACCTCAAATAGTTTTAGGGCCATTTGAGAAATGGGCCTTGGATTTTGTGGGACTAATTAATCCTTCATCTAGACAGAGCTCCTACATCTTGGTTTGTGCCAACTATGTCCTAAAATGGGTGAAGGCAAAAGCACTAACTAGAGCCATGGAGCAGGCTATTTCAGACTTCCTGTTTGAAGACATCTTCGTCCATTTTCAGATACCCAGGGAGATAGTGATAGATGGAGGGCCCCAAATTACATATCACTTGATCCAAAAGCTAGTTGAAAAATATAAAATCCATCATAGAATCGCATCACCTTATCACCCACAAGCAAATGGCCAAGTGGAAAGCATCAACAAAGTCATCCTAGGGATTCTTACTCAGACTATGGCTAGTCAACGAAGAAATTGGGTTGATAAAATTCCAGAAGTGTTGTGGGCATATAGAACCACATCGATGAATACTACATGATTCTCCCCATACGAAATTGTGTATGATAAAAATCCCTTATTCACTATTGAGTTCGAAATCAAGACATTGAGAACATTGCAGGTGAATCTAGACCTGGTTACAACACAAACGAAAAGGTTGAAACAAATCAATGAATTGGAGGAGAAACGTCTGGATGTTATCCAACAAAAAAAGTTTATCCAGTAGCAGAGAGCTAAGTGGCATGACACGTTCATCAAAAAGAATAAATTTTAGAAAGGATATTGGGATCTTTTATTTGATTTGAGATTCAAGGACCTCAAGGGTAAGATCTGCACCAGATGGTTAGGTCCCTATGAGGTAGATGTGGTCTTTGACAATTGGAGTATGAATTTGGTTACCATTGACAGTGCGAGGACACCATTTCTTGTTAATGGGCACCATCTTAGTTTATATCATAAACGTGCTTCAATGGATTCATTTATTAACATTGTCACAAATTCAGAGCTTAAGATTATAGGAGTAGGGAAAACCCCCCCTATGCTACCAAAATTCTAACTTTTCAATAAGTGTAACAATTGAAAACCATCCTTTGTTGGCAGATATTACACCTGTTAAAAAAAAGTAAATAAATAATGGAAATAATTTAGCTGTGAAAACCTCTTTCTTGGGGCACAAACAATTTTTTTTTGTAACAGTTGAAAACCACTTTGTGGTAGCTGTTACACACTTGTATTGAAACAACATTTGTCATTTCAGGCATATCTTACAATAATGTTGTTACTTGACATTTTTTAGTTCTCCGTTTTTATTTTTTTGTGGAAACTAATAATACTTGCCAGTTGCCTTGGTTGTTACAGCTGTAACAGCTGAGGGCTTCTAAAAATGATCCATGTTAATTATATATTGTGATATACAACACACATCACCATGACTCAGGAGAAATTTCCATGGCTGCCAGAATTAATTTCGCACATCTCATCACCAATGTCTTCTCTCCACGTCATACTAGGTATGTCAAGGAATAGTAATATCATTATCCTATTTTCTTTAGTAATTATGGAAATTTAATGTGATTTCCTTTTGACAGCCAAGGACATCCGTCACACTTAAGCTGGGGGGAGGACAAATTACATCATGACATGACCTTTGAGCGTTTAAACCAAAACTAAGGTATGATGATCTCATAATCATTATCATTAATGATCGATCATGCCAAAAAGGGAATTGTACCTCACATTAAACCTTCCATAACTTATCATTAATAATGAAATGATATTGCACAATACAACCCTAATTTGAGATCCCTTCCTTTAACCTCATTATGTCACCCTACCATTATCCACTACTGAAATGTTGCATCCTCATTCAGAAGTCTCAAACAAAAGTGGAGGAGGATAGTTTGCAAAGCTATAATAGTTGAGCATTGTGTCGATCACTTCAGAATTTCTCAAAGAGGAGAAGAGAGGAGAACAAAGTTGTAACAATGTAGCAATGGGTGGGGCAGAAATTCAACATGAACCAGGTTCAACTAAGGCATTGGAAAACTATCTTGAAGCATGCCGAATTTTCAAGGATGGAGGTTGGTTCGAGTTTTTCTAAAGGCTAGAGGGATCAGACGGAGCAATTGCTATGGAATTTGCTAAGAATTTGAAGAGGAATCAAACAGAGGTCAGGGGATTGCAATTGGAAGTTATAGATGAGGTAATTGCTCATGTGAAGACATTTTAAATGGCAGGAAAGAGGTGGTTCAATAGAAAACTCAATGACCCCTCTTTGAAGGAGGATTTTCTCTAAGGGGAAGAGCGACTGGTAAGGAAAGGAAGAGGAATTGCCAGGCTATCGTTTCCCCAGCCGTGGGTAGTTGTCGCCCTTTACCTCATTAAGTATATCACCTATGACTGAAGGGAAACAATTGTATTTAATTATCACTTGTTATTAAATCACCTCCGACATCAACAGATGATAAACCTCCTCTATTTTATGCTCGAGAATATCAGGCATATGGCTGCAGCCGTGAAGATAGTTGCATACCTAGAGAGATGCATCACAAACCACAACCTCATCAAGCTAATTGTGTTAGACCCCCTATGTCACCCGGGGAAGAGATGGGATGAATTCATGAGGAAGAAGGTTAGGACTACCCAAAGGAAGTGAGCATAGACTTTTGAGTAAGCTCTGGTGAAAACCAAGGAGCAACCCCAACCCTCGAAAGTAAGGGTTGGAAATGGAGCAGTTGACAAGCTAATAGGTGATAAGTGGCCAAAGCAGAGAGTAAGGGTTAGTCAGCACTCAAAGTCACCATCTACATTTGAGAAGAACAAGGAGGTGACAAGGGAGGAATATGAAGAGAAGGCTTGGCTGGAGGAACCGCCCTCACCAGGTAAGAACGAGATGC
This sequence comes from Pinus taeda, assembly GCA_000404065.3. NCBI lineage: Eukaryota > Viridiplantae > Streptophyta > Pinopsida > Pinales > Pinaceae > Pinus > Pinus taeda. The sequence continues at coordinate 20,620 of APFE030546138.1, forward strand.
AATCCTTACTGCTTAAAATTGAAAGTTTAGAAAGATAAAATGAAACGTTAAGACAACAGTTAGCAGAGGAGAAGGTAGAAGCAAGGGCCTTAGGGTTAGATACTTTTGTTGAGGCTTTAGATAGGGTCAGGAAGGAAAATATTTTGGGCTTTGTTTTCATGTCCTGTGCTAAAAAACTAGTGGTAGCAGGGTATAGAGTCTATGCACTGGACACATTTTTGAGGGAAACACAAAATGAGTCCTGGGAAGATGACGCACAAGAACCCGTTGAAGATGCTACTGATACACAAGAACCAACAATTGAATTGGAGCATCCCATAGAAGGTAACTTAGAAGCTGATACACAAGAACCCTTGGAGGATAGTGTTGTTACAAAAGAACCAGCAGTGGAAGCAGAAGCTAACCAAGGGGGAAAAGAATAAGTTGATATACATGAACCTGTGCATGACACTACTGTTACACAAGAACTAGCAGTGGAAGTAGAAGCTAACCAAGGAGAAAATGATACACAAGAACCTGTGGATGACACTGCTGTTACACAAGAACCAATAGTGGCAGGGAAAGCTAACCAAGGAGAAAAAGAAGTTGTTACAAAATAATCCATTGATGATGCTGCTTTTACACAAGAACCAATAGCCAAAATGGAGTAGTTTCACCATCGGTAGTCTGTTACACCTTCAGTTGTTAGTGTATGTGAGAGAACACTGGGTCTTGATTAAGGACGATGTTTGAAAAGAATCTTGTTGATATGAGAATTACAAAAATGGAAATAGCAGGCATTCTATCTGCAAGAGGGAACGATATCACTCAAGGGACATTAGAATATGGTGAATTCAGTCTGAGAGAAGTGGTTAAAGGAAGAATGGGCGAGAGAATGGGAAGAGCAAAGGAATAAAGAAGCTATGAAGAAGAAAAACAAACAACTGCAGCTGTTATAGCGGCAGGTTCTGGACCTAAAAAATGATAAGATGAAGCTTGGAGAGCTTTCCTTGAACTTGTTAGGCTGCAAGAGGCCTTCCCCATCATATCTAGTGTTCCTATGGGACCGATATTATTTGTTTCAATTAAAAGCAATTTTTGAAAACAAACCATATTTGGGTTCTTCTACTCGCACTTTTCTTGAAGTTTTTCGTGCCTGTGATTTTGAGGAACAAAGCTTACTTTGTGAGTTGTTTTTACATAATATGATGTGTGAATATGTTAGTACAAAGATGGTGACAAGTATTTTCTCTTACATGGGGGATTCGCAATTGCAATATTTCGTCTCTTGTATGAGGAATCAAATCGAATGGCATTTGTCCATGAATTCGGTTGAAACTAATGAGGAAAGAGCAGCGTTGTGGATTAGGGAAGAACCAGGAATGGTTGCTAAATTGAGATGTGAGTTCAAATTGTTCCTAAGTACCCCAAATATTAGGGAACAATTAGCCATTTATAGGAAGAGGATTGTACAATTTTTCCTTAATATTTATGCACAAATGAAGATTCAAGCACTAATAGGGCCCCTTAAGCGCACAAAACCCAGTAGTGCTAGATTACAAGAAGGAGATCCTTTCGAGTTACAAAATTTGTGGTTGTTGTTACACGAGTACGAGAAAATTCCTCGGTGGTGCAAACATTGGGAGCCTTCTAGTTTGGGCTTAGGTTCAAATATCCTCTTATTTGGTTATTGATGGAGGAATACCAGCCGTATTTCCACTTGTGTGATTATGAAGAAGAGTCTTGGCCGCAACAACTGATGCCTACTCAGGGATACAAGTCTACTCAAGAAGGCAATGTTGGTGCTTATAATTTTATGGAATTGAATCAAAGTATAGCAGAAGAAACTAAGGTTTTTCATGAGGACATGCAATTGCGTCATTTGGGGGGAGATGTTGGGTGTAGTTTTTGTACCTATTTCCTATACTTTCTTTCCTCTGTTTTGACCCTGTTATAGAGTATTTTGTCACCGTCCCTATTACCCCTTCTCCCGCACATTGGACGACCTATTTTGGGACCTGTGAGCAGTGACATAACCTGAAAAAACCTGCATTATATCCCCTTGAGTATGTACTTCATATGCCCTGAAGACACCTTCTGCAAAATACCCATAAATATAGCCCTTTTTCCATTGGCGTTGTTCCACAGTGTATCACTTGCACCAATGGGGGAAATCCTCCAAAGAGGGCGCACTAGCTGGTGCTGTGTCTCAGAGTCGCACTCGTGCCAACCCAGTTGGGTAAAGTTTTTAACAAACCAACTTGCGAAGGTTCTTCCTAACCTATTCATGAACTGATTCCAGTTTGAGTTAGTTCAGTTGGCTTCGAATTCATGAAGGGAAGTAGTTTCACCTCTATGGAAGCTTCCTAAAGGATAAGGACATCCCATGAATCTTGTGGATGATTATCTCCTTCCTCCTCTATATAAGCTTGTCTCTTTGCCTTTGACAAGCTAGTTAGTAATTCTACTCTCCAAGCTCCAAATTCTAAGTCCCAAAGTCTGAGAATTGCTAAGCTCATGCTATAAGGGGCCTTGTTCATCCCCATAAGGCTACATCTTTAATGAGGAGATCTTTGTCCAAGTAACAAAGGAGAGAGAGGCTTGTTCCCCATCCCCCACAAGCTTTGCAAGGCATGTGTTGTTGATCACCCAGCCAAAGGAGGATTTGACGTCACAACTTGGTTGTATTCTCTTTTGTTTATCAATAATAATAGACGACTATCATTATGGTTCCACCCTTATTGTCTTTATAATGATGTTTGAGTTGTATCATTTCTGACTAATACATAGTTTCATTTCTTGGATTTTATGCTTGTATTTGTGTTGTTCTTTGCATGTGCAGGTGTCTGTTCACGAGGACCGTGAGGATTGTGACCGGCTGAAGCGAAAGAACGGGAGCGACAACTCTTCTACAAATACTAGCGTTGGATTCGAGGTAGACCCTCATCATCGGTCTTTACTTTGCAATTAGGAACCTGCGTGTTAGCGTTGTTTGATTGTTGCTAGACCCCATTTAGGCTAGTGGGATCGCCTCTGTCCGCAGAGGGGATGTACCTGTACAACAATTTGGCGACTCCACTGGGGAGTTGGCTTTTGCCTTGTTTGTTTGTCTTGTCTTGTTGTTTGAATTGTAAACTTTAGACGGAGCCTGAAGTCTGGCCAAATAGCCTTCGAAACGCTATTGCTCTGCATTAGCGAAGTAGATCAATGCTACTTCAGTCTATCTCTGGTTTGGTTTACGAACTGAACGGCTTGGAACTTGCCTTGTTTCTTGGTTATTTCCTTTGTTTCTCCTACTTGATTAGCTTTCTGGGTTGAATGCCTGTGTTGCTTCTTGCATCTTGGTGTACTTAGGTATCGCTGGTTTGGCCTTGGCTCTTTTGTTTTTATTTTTCAATAGCAAACTCGGCTGGTGCTAGTTTATAGTGTGACAGTTGTGCGAGTTGGCACAAGTTTCACATTTACAACCCGCGCCAATTCCTAAAAGGCACTTGTTGTAGCCTGACAGTCGCGTCAGGCCTGTAAACTTTTGAAGTTTTCTTGGTTGTGAACTTTTTGAGCTTGGGTTTTGTCCTAAGTACTTTTTGAAGACTACTTGAGTGTGTTGGAGTGTGATTTGACTAGCTTTGATCGTTACCCTTTGGGTGTTTGCTTTTTTCTATCGATTTCGCATTTCTAGTGCTAGGGCATCTAGTGGCCTTGTGAATCGAGCCTTCCTCAGGTATTTTGATTTTTTGTGGTCCAGTTGACTCTTTTGCTTGCTCCCTTACACTTGTTTGGTAGTTGTGAATCATTTTGTTGTGTTATTTGGGTGATTTTCTTTGTCTTCACTTGAATTCCGCTTCGTCTCAATTTGAGCCTAGATCACATGGCTCATTCTTGTCTTTGGGATCTTTTTGGTTCTTTGGATGTTTGATTTGTGATTTGAGGAATTGAACGTGCTTTTATTGGATAGAATTTACTTGTGTTATTTCTCAAAGTTGTTTAGTGCATTTTGCTATCATCAAAAAGAAAAATCTCTTTTGCTTCGAATTAGTTAATGAAAATTAGAACTTTTCATTTCGATTAGTGATTTAGTGATCTTAAAGAAAAGTTTATTAATTTGCATTAGCTGCATTAGGGAAGCTCTTTTGTTGTTTTGTGATCTTTTCGTTTGCATGAAAGCTCTTCAACTCTCTCTCGTAATTAGCATTCATCGAATGAAATGACATGTTTTGGCATATAGATTGCATTTAGGGAATTTTGAGAGATTACATACAGTAGGACCTGAAAACCGAAACTTAACACAAGATCAAATTTAAAATAAATCGAATGAATCTAAAAACGCATTGGAACATAACGCTCACATTCTAGAGGTCTAGGCTAGAGATGTGCTCCAACGTCGTTAAACCTAGTCACTTTTGTTTCCACTCAAGGTTGGGTGATTCCTCCTTTTGTGACTCAACTGTGGTCTAGTACGGACTTGTGCTCCCATGTACCGTCGAGTATATGGGGAGACTCCACTAGGTTATCATCCTTGATCCACAGGAAGCCATGTCTGCCGCCTTACAGCCTGTAACGCACTTAACACAAAATTCAGGAAGATTGACTACCGTACGGAAAGTCCTTGGTTTTCTTATGATTGCTAAGGTGTGTATGCAGTTTTACGGATTTTCTGGTAAACCCCTTGCCTAGTTTCTCCAGAGTAGTCACTTTTCGATCCTTTTCGGACTCCTTAAAAGAAAAGGCTCACTTGAGCATTTGTCACTTCGGGCTCACTAAACATTCAAAGGCAACTAGAGTCATCTTTTTTTCCTTTTCTCGACTCTTTAAAGATGAAAAGGTCATGTTGTGTCCTAATGTCTTAAAATTTATTCGACCACGATCACATTTACCTTGTTAGATCTTGTTTGTGTTAGTTTTGAGTAGGGTCTTTCCTCGTTAGCTTGTCTAGGATTTTTTGAATTCAATCATCCTGGCGGATCCATCGACCCTGTCTCCCGTCCCTAGTGACCAAGGGTCTCCTTCTTCTGTTGCTCCTAAGACACCGGTTTGTGGTGACACTTTTCCTGTTATTCCAAGTGTCCAACCATTGAGCTCTTGTACCCCAGAAGATGAATTTCACAATCTGTTTTGGAACCCTGTTTGGGAACCTTACAAAGAGGATTTTCCCTCTACTCCTACTGGTGTTTCGACCCCAATGGCTTCCTCTGATATGGAGGACACATCTCTTGTAGTGAGTGAAACACTTGTTGTGTCAAGTATCGAGACTCCTATCCCAGCCACATCCCCAGTCATATCTATGCCCTACACTGTCACCCCTCTCAGTGTTATAGTGCCTTTACACTATAGGGCTCTGAGGGATGCCATGGGCTCTAGGAACTCCTCTTCAAGTACCATGTGGGATCATAACATTATTCCCACTACGGGATATTTTGTTTCACAAGTTCACAATACCGTTGTCACGTCAGTTCCGACCAATCCGACTGTTTGTGTCACATCTTCAACTCCAGTTGCCAGTGCCGTTACGACATCTTCGATCAGCACATACAGCCAGAGTTGTTAGTGCCCCACCTTCTTCTGGTGCCATTCCAGTAGGGGGCGCATATTCTCAATATTTGCATACTGTCCAAAATCCAGGTGCGCAAGGCCCTTATTATGACCCTATAGGTCATCATTTGTATACTTCCTTGCCAGCTGAGCTCGCTGTTGAGGTTTCAGTTCCGTTGAATGTTGCTTGGGGTACCACTGGTTATGGTGGTGGCCAAATCCGTCTGGATCAAAGGCAGCCGTACCAAGGGCCATTGTATCAAAGCCAACCATCCCACATGCAACCTAATTATGGGCAGCAGTATTATGGCCAGACCTATCTAGGGAAACCTGGAGGCTCGCAAGGACAACCCTCCCAGGGACAACCTTCGGCTTATGGTGGTCCATCTTTTACCTATCTTGGCCAACCTTCTGGAAACCCGGGACAACCTTATGCTCAACAAGGACAACCTGGAGTCCAGCAAGGATACCCTTCGGGTCAACCCTATGAGAATTCAAGACAACCTTGCGTGCAACAAGGACAACTTGGAATCCAGCAAGGGTACCCTCCTAGGCAGGGTGGTCAGCCTTACATGCAGCAAGGCAAACCCACTACTCAGCCTAGTCAGCCATCTGGTCCGCAACGACAACCCTCGGTTGTACAAGGAAAACCTAACACCTAGCAAGCTCAACCTTCTGAGCAAGTAGGTCCATCCCAAACTCAACCAGGGCAACCTTCCAGCCAGATGGCCCAACCTCAGTCTTCCCAAAGACATCCTTCTGGGTCTGCTCAACTGGGCACGCAGATGGTCGCTGCTTCTCAAGCTCAACCCAGTTTTCAGCCCCAGACTCAAACTGGTCTCCAGCCGCAAGGTGGGTTTCAATCCCAACCTTCTTACCAAGCGCAGCCTGGTCCCCAGGCTCAGTATGGAGCCCAACAACCATATGGATACTAGCAACCCCAGGGGCAAGCTCAGTTTGCCCCGCATAAAAATTATCAACAGCCACAGGTCGCTCCTTATCAAAATTACCAGCAACAAAATGTTGCTCCTGCAGGTCATTATGGTAACCAATGGGGCGCTGGGGGCCAGATCCAGAATCAACCATCCAGTTATGGATATAACCCTTATGGAAAAAGTCCCTACGAACAGGGTTCTTCTGGGCCTGGTCCATTCGGACAGAGTCAGTGGGGGCAACTAGCAACTAGGTGGAACTCTGGCCCTACCTCATATCCACAACCGCAGATGTCCTTCAATCCTAAGCTGCCATTCTTAGCAACGTTGGAACTGGCAGATGTGTCTAAATTAACCAATGATCCTATTTTACATAATCCACACTGGCCGCCGGTTCCAACCAAGATACCCGGCGATTGTCCCAAATTTGACAGGAAAGTTGGAGAGGATCCTCAAGCCCATGTAATGAATTATCACCTTTGGTGTTCGTCCAATTCATGGCTTGACGATTCAATTCGGCTCCACCTGTTCCAAAGGACTCTCACTGGCTCGGCTGCTAAATGGTACATTGAATTGACCCGTGCGTCTTTTCAAGATTTCAATTCATTGGTAATGGCATTCCTCACTCATTTTCAGTTACCCATTCGGTATGAGATGGGAACGCATCTCCTTACATCTCTCAAACAAGACACGTCCACGCACATCTCTGATCATATACACAAATGGAGATGGCGTCGTCGGTTGATCAAGTTTTGGATTCCTGATCAACTCCTAACCAATTGGTTCATGACTTCCTTTGTCCCTAAGATCGCACAGAACATTGCTATGGGAGCTTGTGTGACTGAAGAGCAAGCTATTGCACGTGCTCAGTACCTCGACTTAGTTTATTCTTAGTCAGGTACTTTATATGAGTATTTGCATGATGCCCCAAGACATGGTACATCCAAAGCTCTACCAAAGCCATCTGTTGATGGGGTTATTGGCTCTGTAAATATGTCTTCAAATAAATCATCCTCGAACCCTGGGAAGCAAAAATCGAATGCTTCAAACGAAAACACTTCTCAGGGTGGTTCTAATTCTGGGACTACTTCCAAGGTCAACGTTGTTCAATCCACTACGATGAATAAAGCCTCGAAAGGAAAGAAAAAGGGGAAAGAAAAGAATAAATCTGAGCAACCCAAATAGGATTCGTCCAAACCTCCACCCGACGAAGGAGCCAAGCGTAAACAAAAGTATCCTTGTCTTATCTGTGATGAGGATCACTATACCAAAGACTGCCCAAGGCAGTCCGAAGTTAGTCATTTATTGAAAGGTGCTCCTGGGATTCCTGCGGTTCTGAAAGAACCTTTCCCCTCTCAACAGACTCAAATGGTGGCCGATCCATCTTTTTCTTCTTCTCCCTTTGGTTCCCAAGTGTTCATGGCTGGAACAATTCCCATTCATGTAACGACTCGAACAAAGGAATATCCATCATCTGCCAGGAAGGAGCCCGAGGTCCCCTCAAGCGCTCCTCCGTCCAGTTCTGGCCCGCTCCACATCAAGAGACCTAGTACTGAGACGCCCATCCGACCCCCTCCCAAAGGAGTACTCTGGAGATCATCTTACAACCCAAATGCTTGTGCTGCCTAGCACTATAGCATAGTTGAGGACTTAGCGCAGGCTTCGTCGGCAATGTCTGCTTTAGAAGTTCTCCAGAGCTACCCCCCTCAGAGGAAGTCCATGCTATCGGCCATCGGTGGCATCGACCCAGCAGACTCGGATTTGATCACCTTTGATCTCAAGAGCCATGTCCCAAGGCTGCCTCATCAGATCGCCTCCCTCATACAAGTCATCATCAATTTGAAAACGATCCATTGTACGGTTATTGATGAAGGCACGTCAACTTGCAACATGTCTGTTGCTTGTTGGAAAGCGATCGGGTCTCTGACTTTGAGCCAGTCTCCCATGATGCTGGAAGCCTTTGATGGGAGAGAATCTCGTCCCTATGGTATCCTTCAACGATTGTCGATTATTTTGGAAGGGAAAACCATTGAAGTGGAAGTTGAGGTCGTTGATGTAAATCTTACTTACAACCTCCTTCTGGGCCAGAGCTGGACATATGCCATGTGTGTCGTGGCTTCGTCCCTCTTCCGTGTCATTCGTTTCCCTCACCAGGGGAAAATTGTCACGGTAGACCAGCTCTCCTTCTTCGCTTCTTCTTGTTAAGGCAATGTGCCTTTCGTGGAGCATACCTCCATCCCTTTTGAGAGTGTGGGAGCCAGGCTCTTCAAAGATCCCACCCTCATGGGTGTCTTTTCACTCCCACCTCCAAACCTCGCCTCTATCAGTATGATTTCGGTTCGTTCTGATCCTTGGGTCCTCCCCCCCATTGACCAGATAGAATCGTGGGGTGAGGAGATGTCGTTGAGTCCCGCCGAGCTCAACTACATCGAAATCGCTGCTGTATCGGCTCCTCCTGCTGAATCTACTTCTTTAAGTGGAGCTCTTGACTCATACGATTATTCCCCTTGGCTTGGAGAATGTGCCTCCTCGGATCCATTAAAGGAAATATTTCCTTCTAACGAAGCCATCATAGAGACCATGTCTCTTGAAGAACCTCCATGGCTCAATCTTCATCACTATTCCTCGTTTCTCCCTCCCCTTCAGGAAACGTTGCTTGTCTCGAGCGATTTGCTCCGTGTCTCCCTTCACAACCTCTTCAGACACCTATTCAGGTCTATCAAGTGTCTTCTGAAGGGAATCTGGGGAACATTAAGTAGACTCAACCTATCAACATCTCTGTCAAACCAGGGGTCGTCGAGCACATCTACATAGGAGTCACTTACACTCCTGAGGAAATTCAAATATACATAGCTCTTTTTCATGAATTCCATGACGTCTTTGCATGGTCCTATGAAGAGATGCCCGGCATTGATCCAAGCATCGTAGTGCATGAGATACCTACGTATCCAGGAGCTAAACCTGTTCTTCAGTGTTTACACCCTGTGCACCCCCGCAAGGCTGCAACAATCAAAGCGGAAGTCGAAAATCTTCTTAAAGCTGGCTTCACTTACCCCATCCCATTCACAGATTGGGTCTCTAACATTGTCCCTGTGGATAAAAACCAGGGTACTATTTGCATCTGTGTCGATTATCGCGATATTAATCAAGCCTGCCCAAAAGATAACTACCCCACACCTTTCATTGACCAGCTCATTGATGAGTGTGCTGGGAGTGAGATATATTCGTTTATGGATGGCTTTTCTGGATACAACCAAATTAATATCGCGCCCGCCGATCAAGACAAGACGGCCTTTATCTGTCCGTGGGGTATTTTCGCTTATAAAAAGCTCCCTTTCAGTCTCAAGAATGCCGGTGCCACTTTCCAAAGTGCGATGTCTTATGCCTTTCATGATATCCGGCACATCATGCAGCCTTATCTGGATGACCATCCCGCTCATTCAGCTAAACGCCAAGACCACCCATCGCATCTTCGCGAAATTTTTCTCCGCTGTCGACACTACCATATTCGACTTAATCCGCATAAATGTGTCTTGTGCATGGAGTCTGGCTAACTTCTCGGGTTTATCGTCTCCCAAGAGGGCATCCACTTGGATCCCCTTAAAGTCGAGGCCATTTTGAATCTTCCTCCCCCTGCTTATTTGCGGCAACTCCAGAGCTTGTAGGGTAAAGCAAACTTTTTATGACGATTCATCCCAAATTATGCCGAGGTGGCAAAAGGTTTCATGCGGTTACTCAAGCATGACACCCCATTTTGATGGGATGCCATAGCTCAAGAGTCTTTTGAACATCTTAAAACTCTTCTGGTTTTCACCCCTTTGTTGCGGCCTCCAAATTACCATCGCGATTACACGTTGTATCTGGCTGCTGCTGATACCACCATCGGCATGGTTCTAGTTCAGGATGACGATGATGGCACTGAACATGTTATTTATTACCTTAGCTGCAATTTGTTAAACATGGAGTCTCGATATTCTTATATCAAGAAGTTGGCACTGGCCGCTGTTTGTGCCGTTCAACGCTTCTGTCATTACATCTTGTTGCATACCACGACAGTGATCTCTGATTGCAACCCAATGACCTACATTTTGTCACGTCAGTTGCTGGGGGGCAAATACTCGAAATGGATAGTCATCCTCCAAGAGTTTGACTTGGAATTTACTGCTGCCAAGTCTACGAAATCACTTGTCTTCACTGAACTGTTATGTTCTTTGCCGTCTACTGCTGCCTCCTCTCAGTTAGAGGATTCAATTCCAGACGAAACTCTCTTCCTCATTAGCACCCTCGATCCCTGGTATGGGGATATTATTGTCTACTTGCAGACGTCCTGCTTCTGACCCGAGACATCTAAGGATGCTCGCCGATGGATTCGACATCAAGCCCAACCATATCGCATTGTTGGGGACACCCTGTACTGTCTCGGCGTTGATTCTATTCTTCGTCGATGCTTGACTTTCGAAGAAGCAGAGAGAGTTTTAAATGACTACCACTCTGGTGCTTGTGGCGGTCACATGTCTGGATATGCCACTGCACAAAAAATCCTCCGTGTTGGCTACTTTTGGCCCTCCATTTTCAAGGATTGCATTCTTGCTCTCCGTTCATGTCATGAGTGCTAAATTTACCAACGGAAGATGCGTGCACCCCCTGATCCACTGCACCCTATTGTAACCATTGGTCCTTTTTCCAAATGGGGCATCGATTATATGACCTATAACCCTCGCTCAGCCAGGGCGCATGGGTACATCATCGCTTTTGTTGATTATTTCATGAAATGGGCCGAGGCGATGCCTACATTGTCTAAAGATGGTCACACCGCAGCGCAGTTTTTGTTCAACCATGTTATTTCACGGTTCGGAGTACCCCAAGCCATCGTCACTGATCATGGAAAACATTTTTGTAATCACATGATGACCAAGCTAACAACCTAGTTGGGCCTACGGCATGATAGTTCAACCCCATACTATCCTCAAGCAAACGGTCAAGTGGAAGTCGTGAACAAGGTTTTGGTCACGATGCTTCAATGAACTGTTGGCATGCATAAGTCCAATTGGCATTTGATGTTGTTCTCTGCTTTGTGGGCCTACCGCACCTCCGTGAAGGACGCCACCAGTTTCACTCCCTTTTAGTTGGTTTATGGACTAGAGGCTACCCTTCCTATTGAGTGTGAGATTCCTTCATTAAAGATAGCCGTCGAATTGCTCCCTAATACTACTCCAATAGAAGAGCGCCTTCTTTACTTAGAGCGGCTGTACGAGACTCACTATCTAGCCTCCTTAGCTATTGAAGCACAGAAGAAGCGAGTAAAAACTCACTTCGATAATACTGTTCATCCTCGCTCTTTCATTGAGGGAGACTTAGTACTGCTCTATGATCAAGCTAACGATAAGCTGGGGGCAGGAAAATTCGAGCCTATGTGGCACGGGCCCTACATTGTGAAAAGACTTTTGCAAAAAGGGGCCTACGAGCTTATTGATTACAAAGGGAATCCCCTGGATAAGCCCCAAAATGGGATTTATTTGAAAAAATACTATGCATGAGTCCAGGCACTCTCTCTTTTTTGTATATACGTGCGCTTTCAGCAAGTGTGTTGTGTGTGCATGTTTTCATGTTTTTGTCTTGGTGTGTCGCCGTGATTGCCGCTTATTGTGTCCTTTTTCTTCTTGGACAGATGTCTAGATCGCCTTAAATTGGTTTCACTGATGGTGCCTCCCGCAGTACATGCAACTTGTCATCTGCGGCATGGGTGATCTACGATCCTCATGGTGAGTTAGTAGACATTCAAGGGGTTTGTCTAGGTTGTACAACGAACAATGTCGCTGAATATAGTGCTGTGATTGAATTATTAGCTGAGGCGATTAACCTTGGCATTCGAACATTGGTTGTGAA
>APFE030546157.1:1199-17203 GCA_000404065.3 Pinus taeda
ATAAAGCTATTCAATTTTTCCTCCATATTCTTGTATGTTTCATTATATATGCATTTGTATGGTTAACACACATCTGGTCCTGTGTTATTTATGAATATAGATCTTTGTTCTTCGATAGTAGTATGTTGTTGTGACTCCACAGGTGCTCTTTGAAGCTGGGCAGACAAAGTAGAAGTGGCAAAGCTCTATCAGGAAGGAGAGGAAATCAAGCGCAAGGATAAGGTTGGTCTCCTTTGTTCCACTCCTATATATTTTCATAAAGGAAAGTGAAAGTAGACTTTACTTGTTTGTTTCTAAGATAGCCACCAATCTTAGTGGGAATAGCAGCATCCGAGTGGACACTATTCCTGGTAACACCCCTTACAATTTGAACTTATGACATTTAATGAAGAAACACACATTCTTAATCATTAGGCTCATTAAAGCTATGAAATATGTTCTTTGGAAAAGTTAAGGGAAACAAAGAAAATGTTATTCATGAGGGAATTTATACATTTGAAAATGATGGAAATACACTTACTAAGATGATTGTGGTTTTTGTAAGCAATGAGGTCTTTGTGATTTGGTATTGGAACTAGGTAAAGTAATGTCTTCTATTCTTAAGGGCGTGGCTAGTTAGGAAATAATGTTCATTTTAAAGTCCCTTTTTATCACAATTTATAAATTTTTTCATCCTAACATGTTTTAGGGTTTTACTTAAATGATCAATGTTACTATAAAGATTGTCGGTATTGGTGCAATACCCCATGGGTATTGGTCCTAAGATTATCAATGCTCATTTTGTTTTTAAAATTCATAATATTGTAAAAACAATCTTAAACACCTATATTAAGATTTATATTTTTTTAATAATATTTAAACTTTGTATTAGTAATGATTTCATTCTTATCCCGTGATTTATATTTAAACTTCATCCCAATTAAAATTTAATATGTTACTAATTTTATTTTTATAATATTTCAATTTTGTATTAGTAATAATTTCATTTTTATCCCGTGATTTATCTTTAAAGTTCATCCCTATATAAAATTTAATATTCTTTATATTACTAATTTTATCTTGTTTTTGTTAGAATATTAATCATGTTCACGACGCTAACAAACCCTGTTCATATTGTTGGGTTGTGTTATATTCTTTCCATGACTAGAGGAGGGTGAAGCTCCCCCTTCGTTGCGTCGATGCGCAGCAGGGGGGTCATAGGGGGTCCTCTACAGGGTTCGAGGCAGCAGCCTTGGAAATGTTTTTTTGGACCCTATATTAGGTGGGCGAACCTACCTATGGTTTTGTGCATGGTTTTCGCACTTGTTTTTTGGCGTGATGGTTTTCGGTCCATGGTATTTGTAGATTCGATCAAGGGAACTATGGTTATGTTATAATCCAGGAATGGATTGGGGTTTATGGATGCTTCCACATGTATATATATGTATTGTAACATTGAAAGAAACATAATGAAAAATCAATCTGGTAGTCCCGGTTTTGGGATCCTGGTGAAAATCTCTGTGTATATTTGTTTTATGTGTTATGCTCTCACCTTTTTTTATTTTATGTTTTTAGAATTCGTATGCAGGTAATTTCTGTACAGGGTTAATTTCTTTATATTACTAATTTTATCTTATTTTCGTTAAAATATTACTCATGTCATCCATGAATGTTCACAATGCCAACAAACCCTGTTCATATGACAACGAGCTCAATGTTAGTTGGCAAGGTAATTAATAGTCAGTAAGAGTCATTGGAGATCATTGTTGATTCTCTGGCTCAGGTATGTATAAATAATGGCAATGGCTAATGAAATAATCAAGCTCACTTTGTGAGTTTCCACAAGCGCTCTGGCCACTCCACAACATGTAACAACTATTTACCTTTGCATATGTATGGGAAGCCAACACCAACGTCCAAAAATTCTCTAAGCAATGACCTTCACCAATTAGGATTCACTTCTTCACATCAGGTGGTTATAAACAAATGGTGACTTAACACCAATCCCACGCGGCCAGCCATAGGTATAAACGCGAGTCAAGGCCAGTATTTTCCACAGGGAGTATCACACAATATTTGCAACAACAAATTCTTCAATTGAAAACTGCAAAATCACCTCACATGCAGCGTAAATCTGGGCAACCTATGGTCGCACACAGACCTCAATGAGAAGCTCAACGGATCTTACTCACCACTCAATCACAATTAGACACAATTGGGAAGATCTCTAAATCGGGTGACCTTTACACTAATAACCAACACAATAAACCAATTGTTTGGCTCCTATAAGACACACCAAACATGACCTCCTCAGGCCAATGCTCCTCACACTTACAAAATTTGCAACAATAACACTTACAAATTTATGGTGGCTCGTTCAACTGGTAGCAATTACAATTTCTGCAAAAAAATATCTTCTATAGAGTATCACGTCCTAGGTATGACTGGTCTACAAACATCACACTCCAAATGATTCAAACTTTTCATGTTGCACCAATCACATAAAATGCACTACAGGATCTCCTCCAAATGCAGAACTAAGCAAACAAGATATTCCTGTCATTAATGACACGTGATATTCGTTGGCGGAGGAAAAATTTCCACTCAACAAAAAAAATATTGCAGAGCCAGCGAGATAGTTTCACAAACAACAATACTTGCTCACGACACCATAGAACTAGGTAGTTGCAATTCCACACAATGCTGGCTGAAATGATCAATTAAATCTCTTTTTCTTTACTCTAGGTTAGGCAATACAATGCTCTTTTGTACACATAGATCTATGCTATATCCTAGTAGCCAATCCAATTCTCTTTAACTAAAAATGCATCAAACAATTCTTCAACACTCCTTTGCAGGCATAACCCATCGAATTCGACCACATATTGAATGGGAAACAAAATTTCTTCCACTATCCAACATGCAGCTTGATCCATCAATTCACTGTCCTCACAAATGTTTGCCCTCTGGTTCACGATCACAGTTGCAACAATCAACACCCCATGACCCTCAAATTCTCTAGATATTGCCCTCTGTCTCTCTTCCACGATAGTCCCATGACTTCCTCAGATTGTTGTAAGACCTTCACACCACCGAGCCTTAAAATGGCTCTGATACCATGTGGAAACTCATAAAGTGAGCTCAATTATTTCATTATCCATTTCCATTATTTATACATGCGTGAGTCAAAGAATCAACAGTGAGCTCCACCGAAGTGTGGATATATAATGATGGTGCAATTGATACTATAGATCTACCACACAAATGACAATGAAGTTCAAATTATTTATTTATATGTCATCACTACTACTAGTGCAATTGACTACACAATTCAATAATGTTGCAGAAGTGAAGAAGTTGATCCACATTCCAGATGAGCTAGGTGATGTGGTTGATGATGTTGGGTTGTGTTATATTCTTTCCACGACTAACCTACGTAGTGAACCGGGGGGTGGAGCCCCCCCTTTGTTGCGCAGCGGGTAGCCCCCCTCTACGGGGTTCGGGGCAGCGCCCCGAGAAATTTTTTTTTGGACCCTATATTAGGTTGGGTGAACCTACCTATGGTTTTCGGTCCATGGTTTTGGACGCGATGGTTTTCGGTCCATGGTATTGGATGCTTCGGCATGTATAAATATGTATTGTAACATTGAAAGGAATATAATGAAAAATCAAGCTGGTAGTCCCGGTTTTGGGATCCAGTGGGAAATCTCTGTGTATATGTGTTTTATGTGTTATGCTCTCGCATTTTTAATTTTTCTTGTGATTTAGAATTCGTATGCAAGTAATTTCTGTACGGGGTTAAAAACTACATGTGATTCTCTGGCATCATTTCTAATTGAGCAAATGAGGGAGTTGATTATATTGCCGAATAACTAAGGAGTGAGAGTTATGGAGAGATAGTGATGTCTAAGCACTAAGAGCATTCTAAGTACTAGTGTAGCGAGAGTAGTGAGACTTTGGTGAGAAGAACAACGAGGGAAGAGTTGAAAAGCAAGCAACATAGTGACTATTGTGAAAATAACATTGCGAGCTGAACTGAGGTAGTTGCAGCAGAGAGTCTGTGAGAGAAGACAAAGTGCTGAAGAGATGTTGTTGTGAGAAGCAACTGAA
This sequence comes from Pinus taeda, assembly GCA_000404065.3. Classification (NCBI taxonomy): domain Eukaryota; kingdom Viridiplantae; phylum Streptophyta; class Pinopsida; order Pinales; family Pinaceae; genus Pinus; species Pinus taeda. Next base: position 5,289 of record APFE030546157.1, read on the forward strand.
GAATAGTTACACGAGACCAAAGGGAATTAGTGGAATAATAGAAGACAAGGAGAAGAATTTGAGTCTGCAAACAACCATTTTGGTATTTTACTTGTAATGTGTATGCCGATGTTTTCAGTTTGAAAATTATATGAAATAGTAGAATAGTGAAAAGAGCATGTTGCTTCTTGCATTGAGAAGAGGTTGGTGCCTCTTGGAAAGGTTTTTCTTGCTAACCAAAGGGGGTCAGTGCCTCTTGTGAGTGGGTGCTCACAAATAAATACATGTAATTAAGTAGGTGCTTAATTTACATCATAAACAAACAACAAATTTGGTAGTTTTTTCCCTCTAAGTTTCCACATGAAAAACGTTGTGTCAAATGAGTTTGTGACTCATCTGATTTTTATATGAACATGTATGTTTGAACTTGTTGTTCGCTTCCTTTATGAATTAATGCTCCCATAAGTAAAAACACATAAAAAGGGACTGTAAGCATACTAGAAAAAGAAAAGAATCTCACAATTACTGATTCACCCCCCTTTCAACAATTCCTTATTCAAACAATTGGTATCGAAGCAAGGTTCCTCCGGGAATAATCTAACCACTAGAAGGTATATCTATAAGGAATTATGTCTAGGAAAGAGAGTCAAGATTCTTACTCAAGTAGAATACTATTCTTTTATGGGACAAACTATGCATTTTGGAAAGTAAGAATGGAAGTGTATCTTATGTCGCTAGGAGTAGATGTTTTGAATTCGGTACTAATAGACTACAATGTCCCTGATATTCCTTCCACTGATGCAAATGGTAAAAAATTATTTGGAAATAACAAAGTCATGAAGGAGATAACAAAGTCAAGTAGGAGAAACTTCAAACTTTCAGAATGACGTTTGAGAGCTTGAGAATGAGTGAAGTTGAAACCATAGAAAAATAATTTCTAAGATTTGATTAAGTAAAGAATATGATTAGAGGACTTGGTGAAGAGGTGATGGAAGAGAAGATTGTTCAGAAAATATTAAGATATTTCCCCATGACATTTAATGCCAAAGTCCCAACTATTTAAGAAATGGCTAATTTAAAGGATCTTAAGATGGACCAGTTTCATGGTACTCTCACAGCATGTGAGATGAGAGTAGGAAGTGAAAATTCATAACCTAAGGAAGCAAAATTTAAATTATCTAAAAAGAACAAGGACAAAAAATATCACCAAGACTGCTCCAATTGTGAATCTGATCAAGAGTTGTCTCAACTAGCTAGAAAACTGAAGTGTGATTTAGGAAATTATAAAGGGAAGTTACCCTTTAAATTTTTTGACTATGGAAGAGTTGGACATTTTTCATCCAAATGCCCTTACAAAGAAAATACTGAAAAGGAATATGATCAGAAATTTTGGAACAAGTCTCAGAAACATTAGAAGGAAAAGATCATTAGGAAAAAGGGGTTTTACTCCAAACAGGATAGCTCAGCATTAGAGTCATATAGTGAGAACTGATTGGAGAATGACTAAGACAAGTATCTAATTATGGATTTTGAAATAGAATCCAAGAAACAAGGTATTATGCATTCTGAAGAGGAAGAAGAAGAAGAAGGAATAATGGATCTGAAAGGGAACTGGTTAGTTCCCTTGATGAGTTAAAGAAAGCAAGGAAGAAGAATAAGCAACTGAAGGAACAAATACAATGTGCTGAAGAAGGTATGTATAACTCTGATAATGAAAATTTTTTTTATCAGAAGGAAAAACTTGAAGAAGCTATCAAGGGAAAACATAGTTTAGTCCTTCTTCTAGAAGAAAAACAAGGAACCCGTGAGAGACTAGAAGAGGAGAACAAGAATTTAAAACAAGAGTTTCTCAATTTACAAAGGGAAACGATTTGAAAGACATGCAAAGATGATATTTTTTCTTTGAAAGTTAAACTGGAAGAGGGTAAACATAAAGAAGAGGTTCTTGAATATTTGATCCAGGAATGGGAAGAGAATTATTAGAGTCTTAAAGCCTAGGTTGTTTCTCTAAGAACTTATCTTGAGGGAATAAAGACCGAGAAGGGTTTAAAACAAAAATTTGTAGAAGGCAAAAGGAAACTAAATTAAATTATAAATAGCGAAAGTCCCTCAGGAATCAAAACAGGTTTGGGATACTCATGGGTACAGGAATCCTCTATGGAAAATACCAACTTCACGTCCACAGGATTCGAAGAACCACCGAGTGGTACGAAGAATCTTCAAGGAAGAATCAATGAATATAAAATATCAATGGGACAAAGAGGAGACCATCAATTGAAGATGAATCAATCACCCAGAAAACCAAGGTACACTCATACACAAGCTCATAAGACTTCCAACAATAGGCATGTATATCTATTTTATGGTCATTGTTATAAATGTCATATCTTTGGACATAAAGGTGTTGAATGTAGAAGGGTCAGAGTTGAAAGAAATGAAAATCCTAGATGTAAAAGGTAACAAAGTTATATACCTCAAAACCTTTCTCTCATAGATCGAAACATCTTCTCTCCTCTGTTAAGAAAAGTATAATGCTTCAAATGTAACAATTTTGGGCAAAAATCAAGTGAGTACAGAAGTAGGTTTGAACACCAATATATGTCCCAAAATGTTAGAAAGCCAGCTACCCTATAGGATATGAGGAGCTAGAAATGAAAGACTTAAAGGAGCATGTAGTGTGGACTTGCTTTATTAGCTCATAATCAAGGAAACCAATGGTATGTGGATATTGGTTGTTCTAAACATATCACTGGGAACGAAATAAAATTGATGTCACTAAATGAAAAGGATAGAGGAAACATTGTCACCTTTGGAAACAATGCTCCAGCAATAATCAAGGGTAAAGGCGTGGTCAGTCTTGATAAAAAAATAGAAGCACAAAATGTGTTGTATGTAGAAGGTCTCAAGAACAATATTCTTAGTGTTAGCTAAATGTCTGATAATGGCTACAATGTAACGTTTCAATCTAAATACTGTGAGATACGCAACATGAAGAATGGAAAACTGGTGGGAAAATCAATCAGAACCCATAATAATGTATATATGTTTGACATTCCAACATTAACTGTTATTTAAGAAAAACAAGTGAAGCATGGTTGTGGCACAAGAGGCTTGTGCATATGAATTTTGACAATTCAATAAAGCTAGCAATATGGGAGTTGTGAGAGGATTACCAAGACTATCAAAGCCTGATAACGCAATCTGCAATTCATGTCAGTTTGGCAAGTAGACTAGGACTCATTTCAACACAAAAGAGTTCTCCTCATCTAGATCTCTAGAACTCATTGACACAAACATTTGTGGCCCATTTAGAGAAAAATCCTCAAATGGAGAAAGTTATTTTATGCTGCTTGTTGATGACTTTACCAGGGCCACATGGATTATGCTCTTAAACGAAAATTCAGAAGCATTCAAGCACTTCAAGAAATTTAAATCCCAAGTAGAAAATGAGAAATACTTAAAGATAAAATGCCTGAGTACACCTCAAGAGATTTTGAGGAATTCTGTGAAGATCACGACATTATGAGGTAGTACTCAGTGGCTAAACTCCACAGCAGAATGGAGTAGTGGGGAGGAAGAAAAAAAAATACAGGAAATGGCTAGAGAAATGTTGGATGAAGCAGGTATTTCTCACATCTTCTCGGAAGAAGCAGCAATGGAAAAAATATATCTATAAAACATAACTCAACTCACGGCTAATAGTAATAAAAATCCCTATGATTTGTGGAAAGGAAGATTTGCATTAGTTAAACATCTCAAGGTGTTTGGAAGCAAGTGCTTCATAAAAAGGAATGATAGGAATCCTCAAAAGTTACATTCTCACACTGACGAAGGAATATTGCTTGGGTACTCTTCTTGAAGTAAAGGATATAATTGTTACAACAAGCAGACAAAGAAGATTGAGGATTTCATTAACGTGATAGTAGATGAAATAGGTTCACAACCTAAGTCCTCTAAAAGAAATATGAACTCAGATGATGAATAAAAGTTCAGATATCAGGATATAGAGTTCTAAGATTAGAATATCATAGGTTGGGATATCAGGATATTAGAGGTCATCAGAATATTAGCGGTCTTAGACATTGGAATATCAGGACTTCTTAACAGAGGTATTTTAAGAAGTTACGATATCTAGCAATGTCGATAGTTCTAAAACAGGGAATGTTGAGCAAGTTAATAATGGAACACTTTCAAAGTCAAGGGAGATCTGGACCCCTTTCTCTCTGCTTCAGATGAACACATGGAAGCATGTGAGTGGGCCCGAGAAAGTGTAGTAGCTATTGAAGTTGTGATATCATAGGATGGAATATCGGAGGATAGCGATATCGTAACTATTGTGAAAATAATGGTTAAAGAAGTTCTGATGAAGAGGGCCCTGATGTTGGTTTGACACTCAGTCATGATGAGTCCAAAGAAACCAAGGGAAAAGGATATTAACAAAGAAATACAAACCCCCAAAAGAAACAACAGGCCTTAGCACCTAGGGCTAAACCCTTGGTCACAACCCCCAGCCTTATGAGAAGGAAAACAAAAAGGGATCTAAGCACTAAGCGAGCCAAGGATATCGAAAAGTGAAATATCATAAAATTTCAATTATGTGAGTTATGATATAGATAGGGCTCTCATATAGTGTTAATCCAATGGTCATAGGCCTTGGTCCTATGAGGAAGCAAATTGCAAAGGATCCAAGGGCCTAGGGAGCCAAGGATGTCATATAATGCAATATCGTAACTTTGTTCCTTTGTAAGTTATGATATGATGTATTATGATGAGGACGTACAATGATTTTAATGGATGTATGAGTTAGCAACTGAAGAAATGAGTGCAAGAACAAAAAAGTTGATTTTTGAAGTTGGACAAACTTGTAGAAGACTGTGTAACAAGGAAACAAGGACAACATTTAACAAAGTCAAATGAGTGGGATTGAAGGAAGTAATTTCTTGCTTCACATGCACATCTAAGAGAGTTAAATGAGGATTAGAGTAGTCATCCCTAAGTAATTTCAAGATGAGTGGAGAAATAAAAAATAATGGGATTCTCTGAGGAGTGTGCACGATGCTTGAGAATTAAATTCTTAGCTTGCAGATTTACGTATTCAAATAATAAAGAGCTCCAAATTCCATCTCTAAATTTAATCATGTGAAAATATTTATCCAAGAAGACACAACAATAGCAAGGGGATATATGCCGAAGCATATTGGAGAAATAAGTGTACAAACAATAGAGACAAGCTTGCGCAGTGTGCTTCTATGAAACAAAAGCATCATTTGCAATTGAGAAAATTGGGGAGTTAAGCATATTTTCCAATAACTGAGGAGTGAGAGTTTTGGATAGACAGTGAGGTCTAAGCATTGAGAGAATACTCAATGTTGGTGTAGCAAGAGCAGCGAGAGTGTTGTGAGAAGAAAAACGAAGCTATAGATGAAAAGCAAGTATCAAAGTGACTGTTGTGAAAATAACAGTGTGAGCTGAAGTAAGGTAGTTGTGAGAAGAAAAACGAAGCTATAGATGAAAAGCAAGTATCAAAGTGACTGTTGTGAAAATAACAGTGTGATTTGAAGTAAGGTAGTTGCAACAAGGAGCCCATGAGAGAAGGCATAGTGCTAAGTAGATGGTGTTGTGAGCAGTAAGTAAAGAATAGCTGCATCAAACCAAAGGGAGTCAATAGAACAACAGAAGATAGAGAGAAGAAGTTGAGTCTACAAATAACCATTTTGGTATTTTACTTGTAATGTATATGCCTTTATTTTCAGTTTGAAAATTGTATCAAATAGTAGAACAATGGCAAGAGAAGGTTGTTGCTTGCATTCAGAAGAGGTTGGTACCTCTTGGAAAGTTGGTGCTCGCTAACTAAATGGGTCCGGTGCCTCCTGTGAGTGGGTTCTCACAAGCAAACATATGTAATTCAGTAGGTGCTTAATTTATATCATAAATAAAGAACAAATTTGCTGGTTTTAACCCTCTAGGTTTCCATGTGAAAAATACTGTGTCAAATGTGTTTGTGGATCATGTGATTTTTGTATGAACATGTATGTTTCAACTTTTTTTTCACTTCCTTTATGATTGAATGCTCCCACAAGTAACAAAATATAAAAAGGGACTATAAGCATACTAGAAAAGGAAAAGAATCTCACAATTATTGATTCATCCCCCCCGAGCAAATCCTTTTTCCAAGAGAATTATCACTAGCTATAAACATTTGTGAACTCACTATGTTCGAATACTCAATGTTACTCATTAAACAATTGGAAAGGGCTAAGGTAACGATAAGTTTAGATCATCTAGCTATTCTCCAAAGGATTATTATTCTCTCACAATAGTTTGATTAGATTGCATTTTTTTCATATATATATATATATATATATATATATATAATATATATATATATAATATATATATTAATATATATATATATATATATATATAATATATATATATATATATATATATATAGATATGATATATGTATATATGTATATATGTAATATATATATATATATTATATATATATATATATATATATATATGCATTTGAATTCAATGGAAGATGTAAATGCAAAAAAGGGCCAACACTAAAACAAGGGAAAATAGAGCTTCATAATAGGACTATTGATCATACATTCATTCTTTTTCCATGAATGAGAATCAAAAGTATGTTAGCATGGACTATGTCTCACACCCCACTTATCTAATAGATATCGACTCACAAAATGAAGTATAGGTGTGTTGGAGTGAAGAGGGCATTAAAGCATCAGTCACAATGACTCTAATTTTTAATACATAACCCTAAACACTGCAACATATGAAAATCTCATGCTGCTAGTAATACCAACAGGTGGAATTTGGCATCACCTTATCAGGATCAAGTGACAATACAAAAGACCACAATTATGAAATCCCCTTCTCACTATAGGTTGTTGAAATTAATTTTGAGACCCCATCATGATTCATACTTCTTGACTATCTCTGTGTTGTCATCAACAAGATATTGGCTTGGATATGGTGAATTATCATCACTTGGGTATTATGTGACATTAGTGGCATATTTATATAAGGATCATTCATCACATTTCATGTTGCAGAATATAGTCGGCTCAAGGAAACTCTAGAGAACTGTGGTGAATTATTCTCTTAAGTATTTAGGGTGAAGTAAGGTTTGCATTTTCAATGGAAAATTGTTCATCTAGTTCATAGCGTGCTAAAAAAATACCTTGTTGGAAAGACTCTTAGAGTCTATTGAATGGTTTTTTGGAGGAAATAAATCAATAGAGTGAGATAGTGGAGTAGTAGCAACAATCCTTTCAACTACTAATGGAGCCCAAGGTGGCATTGGAGTAGAGAAATTTGGATAATTTCAAGGCCAAAACTCAATTAGAGATTACTGCATTGGACATAAGAGTCTCAAAATGGGAGGAATGAAAATGCTAGAGGTGACCTACAGAACATGGCGTCGACCAAGGATAGAGAGAAAAAGACCTTGTCGAACCCGTGCTAGTTGTACCTCTATATAGTTGAGTCCTCAGTCTATTATTTTATCTCAAAATGTTAACTTCTTGTAGTACCACCATGATTTTGATATAGAACTATGTTATATAAATGCATCTTGGTATTAGGGGTATTTTATTGAGTCTATATCAAACATGCTTTTAGAATAGGAATGAAAAGCAGTCATAAGATCAAACTCTCTATTTTTTGGATCAGTGTAACACTTTAATATACAGCGAGTGAAGAATATTGTAAGGGTTTAGCCAAAATCCAATATCTTTATTATATAAATCTCAATACCCCTTCTTGTTAGAATATATATGTGTGTGAGTAAATTTTTAACTAATAATATCTTTTATATATACTTATTTACCTATATAGTTGATTTTGAGATATTTTATTTTTCGATAATTCACATTTACACATTAAAATGTTAATACATTGCCCTGGAAAGTAGAAGACATATATTTGATTAGGACTCTCCTCTTCTCCTCTCTCTCTCTTCGGGTATATATATATTTTTATAAAATTATATAATATATTATATATATATTATTTATATATATTAGATATATTATAATTTTGTTTAATATTTAGAATATATTTTTATATTAATATTTTAAAAATATTGATGTCAACTTCATATTAAAAAATGAACATGAATTACAAATATCTTCTAATACAACTTATTAATGAAATAAGAATATCTCTTATATATAAAAGTTTATATTTAAACTTATATATATTTCTTTTAAATTTATATAGTATAACATAGTGACATTGAAAACATTTTATTTATAATTTGGCCATGCTTAGAAAAAAAATATATTTCATATGCGGACTCTCGTATATACAATTTTATTATATTGAAGAAGAAAAACATATATCCATAGGAATATCTATATATAATTGTTTATGATAAGGCCACTCCTCTCTCTAGAAAACATATATTTGGGTAGGTCTCCTCTCTATTATAAATATTTTTTTGTATTAATGTTTATAAGTATATATTTTTATATTAAATATTTAAAAAATCCATGTCAACTTCATATTAAAAAATGAATGAATTACAAATATCTCTAAAGGACTTATTAATGGAATAAGAATGATCTCTTTATATATAAAATCTATATTAAAATTATATATATTTATTTTGATTTAAATAGTGTATACATAGTTGACATTGAAACACTTTATTTATAATTCACATCTCGAAGTAAAAAACATATATCCATAGGACTCTATATATATAATTGTTTATGATAAGATTCTCTCTCTGTAGAAAACATATATTGATAGGACTCTCTCTCTCTCTCTCTCTCATAATATATCCATAGGACTCTATATATATAATTGTTTACAATAAGATTCTCTCTCCATAGAAAACATATATTGATAGGACTCTCTCTCTCTCTCTCTCTCTCTCATAAAATATATTTTGTTATAAATAATTTAGAATCTAATATTTATATTAATATTTTAAATTTTGCATGTCCAAGTTCACATTTAAAAAATGAAATGATAACAAATGTCTCTAATGAATCTTATTACATTGAAATAAGAATTAATCCCTTTAATATAAAATTTATAAATACTATATATTAATAAATAATATATATATATAATAATTTATTTTATATAGCTGTATGCATAGTTGACATTGAAACATTTATTTAGAATTTCACATGCTTCGAAAACCTTATATTAATATTGCTCTCTATATACAATTTTATTATATTTTGAAGTAGAAAACATATATAATTAATTATCGTTAAGACATTATCTTCTCTAGAAAACACTATTATTGATAGACCCTCTCTCCCTCTATATTTTTTTATTAATATTTAGAATATAAATTTATTTTTTATATTAATATTAAAATTTTGGTACACGTCAACTTCCATATTTAAAAAATGAAGAATTACAAATATCTCTAAAGAAACTTATTAATGAAAATAAAAAATTTATCTCTTTTTATAGTAAAATCTATATTAAACTGTATATATATTGCATTTAATTTTATATTAGTATATAAATAGTTGAAATTGAAACATTTTATTTATCAACCTAGATCCATCTTAACACTGGTTCTATCAAGCGCCGAGAGGGACCAAATCTCTCAAGGTGGAAACCCATTTTTTGAGTGCAAAACTTGAAGAAACCTATTTTTTGCACGCAAAACTTGAAGAAAGGTTTGCACCTCGAGAGATTTGATCCCTCTCGGTGCTTGATAGGTCTAGTGTTAAGATGGACCTATGCTAATTTTAGTCATTTGTGGTCATAAAAAATTATATTAAACTTATATATATTCATTTGATTTTATATAGCATGTAAATAGTTGAAATTGAAACATTTTATTTACAAACCTAGATCGATCTTAACACTGGTTCTATCAAGCGCCGAAAGGGATCAAATCTCTCATGGTGGAAACCTATTTTTGGAGTGCAAAACTTGAGGAAACCTATTTTTTGCACGCAAAACTTGGAGAAAGGTTTGCACCTCGAGAGATTTTATCCCTCTCCGCGCTTGATAGATCTAGTGTTAAGATGGATCTAGGCTAGTTTTAGTCATTTGTGGTCATACAAAATTTTCTGAACATCTAATTATTTTGATCATTTCAAATATTCCAAATATGTCTAAGATTTATTTGGTCAATTGAATTTAAAATTTGCTTAGTTGCCTCAATTTATTGAGATGAAAATTTGCTTGGTTGCCTCAATTTGTTGAGATGAAAATTTGCTTATTTGCATCAATTTGTTGACATGAGAGTGACTGTTAGTAAATTGAATGACGAAAAATGAGGAAATAAAATTTTTTAGTGCAAAGTGTTAATGTAACAATTTCGATTGATAGAAAATGTGAATAATAAAAATATAGCCAATTACAAATAATCTTCATTGTGATCAATCTGAAACTATTTCTTCTACTATTCCTATTGTCACACCTATTAGTTTTTTCATTTTCTCATATCGATCATATGAAAAGAGTAGTTGGAATCATAGACCATTCAAATATTTAACGCGAGCTAATGTAGTAAACAACATACCTTATCTATGTTGCTCCCGAATATTAATAGTAGTTTTCTCCAAAGTCAATCAATGTGACATATGGAGTCTTAAACCCCAAATAATTTTCAATGGTAGTTATTTTCTATTACCGCGTTTGAATGCAAAGTAATTAACAATGTTGAATGATGGAAAATGGGAATAATAAGAATGTAGCTAATTATAAATACTTTATAGTTTCAAGAAGTAAACAATTTAGGTAAGAAAACATTTTATTTAGGATGAAAATTCAAGTATTGTATTAATGGTTTAATTAGTCAATGCATGTCATGAATAATTTTTATGTGCTTACAAAGGGAGAATGTGTATGTTTTGGGGGTGAGAAGGAGAGACAACGATGGATAGAGATATATATGGGGGATAGAGGGAAGAAGGGAGAGGCAAAGACAGTGAGGGAGGAATATATATAGATATAAAGAGAGAAATGCTAGAGAGAGAGAGAAGGGGAAGAGAGAGAGAGAGGGAGGGGAAAGGGAGGGAGGGAGAGAGAAGTAGATAGATATGGAGAGAGAGTGTGTATGTTTAGGGGGTGAGATAGAGAGATATATAAGGAGAGACAATGTGAGATATAGATATATATGGAGGAGGAAGACATGTACTTACACTGAAATCAATGCACACTATTAATCTAATTACTTAAAAATTAATGTACATCATACATCTAGTAGCATCAAATCAGAAATCAACATCTACACTAAACTCAATGAATCTAGTGTAAACAATCAACTAGGATTAGAAATCAACAACTATACTAAACTCAATGCATCTAGTGCAAGAAATCAAATAGGATTAGAAATCAATATCTACATTGAAACCAATGCATCTAATGCAAGAAAACAAATATGAGGAGAAATAAACATCTACGGTGAAATTAATGCATCTAATGTAAGGTAATAAATAGGATTAGAAATTGACATCTACATTGAAATCAATGCATCTAGTGCAAGCGATCAAATAGGATTAGAAATAAATATCTACACTGAAACCAATACATCATGGGCAAGCAATCAAATAGCAATAGAAGTCAACATTGACACTGATATCAATGCATCTAGTGTAAGGTATTAAATAGGATATAAATCAACATCTACACTGAAATCAGTGCATATAGTGCATGTGATCAAATAGGATTAGAAATCAAGAACCACATTGATATTAATATATCTATTTTAGTGAAAATAAAAAATATGCATGAATTTATAGTTCTAGATTCTATGTCTGTATTTGTCTCTATGTGTCTCTTTCTTCTTCCCTCTCTCTCCACCTTCCACTTTATGTCTACCTCCCTCCCCCTCTCCTTCTCTCTCTTCCCCTCCCTCTCTCCCCCATCTATCTTTATCTGCCTCTCCCTCCCTTTCTCTATATTTATCTTATTCCCTCTCGCCC
>APFE030546166.1:0-61050 GCA_000404065.3 Pinus taeda
TATGTATGTTATTAAATTATATTTATGTTTTTTAACATGTAATGGATGTGACAAGGACTCAATGGGTTTCCTCACTCTTTAGACTCAGTCGTTGTCTGCAGCTCGGTTCCATTGCATTAATGTGTGCCCCATCCGGGTATTTGAAGCTAACCTTTCTAATTGGATGCATTCGGGGAGGATGGGGCCGATGGATAAAAGGTTTGGGCTATTTTTTATCGGTTTCTTATTATTTGTAAAATACTCATTTGGACATACATGGCAATTTGGGGTGGATAAATTGTAACTTTGATCCATGTGAAATGGAGATGTAAAGGGCTCCATCCTTTAATTCCAAATGGAGTTTTGACCCGTAGAGATCATTATTTCACACTTTAGGATATGCTCAGCTTGTATCTACATATGCAATCGAGAAGAAAATTTAAAGAAGGTGAATGGGAAGTCTTGCTCCATTTCGACTAGCAGCTCTACTTCCATCACACTTTTAAATAAAACCAAAAAATGGGGTTTCTTGCATTTTTTCATAGTCTAAATATGCAAGGAAGGTGCTCAGCGATTCTTCCCAACTCCAAGATTATAATATCATAAGGAACTCAACAATCATTTTGAACACAAGGTTGAGAGGAGGTACCTAAGGAGCTAGTGCCTTAAGCTCTGGGAATCCAAATGGGAAATATAACTCCTTTAAAGATGTTGTGAAAGGAAAACCTTCCTCCCCAATAGAATATATACAAAGCTTATTTATTCCCTATATTATTAATCAAATGGAGCATTCTCTGACCATGGAAGTTGACCGTCTAGAGGTGAATACACTTTTCACAGCTCTACAATCCAAGCTGGTTCTCTATCATTTTTATTGTTTCTAGTCTAAAGAAAAATTCTTACACCAATGAATATTCTCCTCTTGGACCCCAAATTGTGATTTCTATCTATGTTCCAAAGGTATTTTTATTGTACAATTTGGTACACATAAGGATTATGATTTTGCACTTAATGAAGGGTCGTGGTTTGGGGTAAAGCGAGACTTTTTATCACTCCATGGTTTCCTAAATTTGATGCAACAAATATGGTAGTCACAACAGTACCAGTTTGGGTAAGGCTCCCAAATATTCCTCTTCGCTTTTGGAATCTGCGGGTCCTAGAATGTATTGGTAATACATTGAGAAAATTCAAAAAAAGGGACATGGAAAGAATGGAGAAAGGCATATTTACTTTTGAAAGAATTTGTGTGGAGATAGATCTTAGCAAAGGATTGTCAAATCACATCATATTGAAACATAAAAAAATTCAATGGACTCAAGTTGTAGACTATGATAATATGGCATTCCAGTGTCATTATTGCTTCCAAACAAGACATCTGCAGAATTCCTGCCCACAAGTTAAAAAGAACATAAAAATGAAAAAAAACACCAAAGACAAAGGGATGGCATTTCACAGATCCATACCTCTCTAAAGAACAAGAAGAAGGCACCAAGAAAAATATAGCAAAAGATTATGGGGGCACCCTGGAAAAGAATGAAAATACTACTCACTTTCAAAGTGGGATAGATTCAGCAACTATCCAAGATTCAAATCAACAGAAAAATAAGGTACATAGTTAGGATGGAAAAAATCATGTTCATGTATCAGAAAGCTTTGATTTTAACAAAGAGCATCCTCTTGAGACAATGAAAGAAATATGGCTCTGGTACTAGTGGATCCAAAAGTTGGGGATTGGCAACGGGTCTAGAAAAAGAAAGAAAATAAGGGGAATATTAGAAACTTCTACTACTCTTGATTGTCTCCTTTGACTTGTATTTTCTATATTCCTGTTTTTTTTGTTTTCTACTTCACTACAAATTTATTTTGGTCGCTACTTGTTGAATGCTTATAAGCATGTGTAATGAAAATTTATTTTTTCTATGATCATCACACATGGATTTGGGTAATTCTGGGTGAATGCACACTTTTTTGTGTGTATATACAAAATGTATTTTCTTCAGATATGAATGGAAGTACGGGTTTCTTTTCTCAGGGAAAAAACATGTGATTTATTTTTATTTGTTTAACTATAATCAAATTGTATAAAGAATAATATAAAAAGATAATTAATTATATTCTGTAAATTTATCATAATGTAATTATATTTTTATTTTTTACATTATATAAAAAAGTTATAGTCTTGGGGGAACTTTCGATTGCCGAATGGAATGGAAATAAAGTTGTTTGTGCAGGAAGTTTGAGGTTCAAACCCCCAATCTATTATGTTATGTGGAAGGTTATACTATTGTAGTGGTCGAGAATGACCTATATTCAGCGAGAGTACAAAATAGGCCCATGTTGAATTCATTTAGTATATAATAATATATATTTATATATATATATATGTATATATATATTATCATATAATATATTATATATTACAATTCATATTTTAAAGTACATAATTATTATTTTATTAATTATAATTTATTTTACAGAAAACGAAATTAATTAAATTATATTTATATGTTTGATTATAATTAAAAAAACTAATGATATTGAAGAAATATAGTTTAATGTAAGACATAATTTAATTGTGAATATAATAGATATGAAATTACACAATTTAATGCAATATATAATTTAATTTTAAATATAACTAACCTAGATTTATCTTAAATCCAGATATATCAAGCGTCGAGAGGGATCAAGTTTAGAGTTAATATGGATCTAAGTTGGTACTCTTGCATTCCATAATGGATTTCCTCAAGCCTTTAAATAGGACTCATCATAACAAATGCCATGGGAAAAACCATGGGTTGTCAAAACCTGGAGCCCAAAAATTGCCAACAATAAGTTATTAATTTTATTTTTTTGTTTTTTACCAATTTGAAATATTTACATAACATAACATGACATTACAACATCTCTTCCATGCTAACCTGGTGATCGCCTCTCAATGCAATAAATATGAAACTAGACATAATTGATAGTGAAATGTGTTAGATAGTTACATAGTTGTTACTAGAGTTGATTTACGTATTTATGGTATATATTATTCACAACAATCAAGATGATATAGAGAAAAAGATTCTTAAAGAAAATGAACTGAAATTTTAGTTAATATGGCCACACAACGCAATTGACTTGACACAATTGTAATGAAATTAATTGAGATATATCTTAAACAATAGAGTACTCATAAATTAGATCTATGGAATAGAAATTGATTATGGCCTCACTACTTGCAAGTTAACTAAGTTCCAATAATAGGTATTAGGTACTAAGGCACAAAGTGATTCTTCATGTCTCTATGGTGCTATCTCTAAAATTTAGTTTGATATAATATGATAAAAGTATCGTGCTCAATTGGGGCATATTGATAGCTATTTGGTCATAATTACTCTAAGGATGTTTCTTCTTGAATAAGGGAACAATGGTAAATAATTAATGGTTTAAGAGGGATTATCCAATAAAAGTGTATAATAATGATGGTTATTTTCTCACTGCACTAATGTTTCTTTATATTCACTAGACGCTAATTAGTGTGAATAAGTTGTTGTCACTAAAGATAATTATTGAATTTATGGATGATTTTTTTTAAGATTGCCTCTTTTTATCATCTATATGCATTATGAGTGTCAAGGGAAACAACATACTTTGGGATATCCCATCATATTCTCTATAAAAAATATCATACACCCCTAGTCTCCTAAAGCATTTTCAAGGACATATTATGGAGGAAATATATTCGGGATCTAAATAATTGAAATTATAAAGAGATTGGAGTTTAGTTTGGAATTACTTAAGAGAATTTTTCCAATATCAAACCACCTACCATTCAGGAGAAATTCAACAAGATTCCAAATGCATCAAGGACATCCTCATGACTACTCTATATGTAATACACATGACCCAATAAAGGCCTAACTCAACACAAGAGTATGAACACCCTAGGTGGAGTGCATACAAGAACTAGCAAAGAATAATAGAGATTTGACACTTATCCCTTGGACCTCTATAAGATATGTCTTCTCGTATTCTTCTCTCGTCTTCTTTGTTTTCATGCTAGTAGTAGGAAGTCCATAATAATATGCATGTTTCTTATGCCATAGAAGATAGACATGAATTTCATAAACCTAGAAGGAGGATGCAAATAAATTCATGTGCACAATACGAAATTCCATATGTTAAGGAAGAAAATAAATTATAGGTGATATAAACAATATATTAAAAAGAAGATAATGGAATTATGTTGTGGTCATGAATTGTGGAGTACATGAAAAGAACTAGAATGTATAATAAGAGTTTCCTTATTTTTGAGAGTATAGGCTTAGAGTCTTAATTATGGACATTGAAAAGAGACTATTATTTATGAAGTACAATACAATCACAAGATAAGTTAAAATTACCTAAGTAACCTAAGGAAGTGTTAGGGTTGCGATCAACACCCTCCAAAATTTTGCCTACACTTGAATTTTGGAGCCTACGAAGGATCCTACAATCTATCATTCCATAATCCCTTCATGTTTGATTGATGTTTTGTTATATATTTAAGTCGTCTTCTCAGGTTTTACTTGTCAAAGTCACTTGCTCACACATGCACAGTCCTTGTTTTACTCATGAGCGTACTTTCTTTATGCAAGCTTAAACAAGCATAGCACCGCCCATCAAGACAATGCATGTGCTATGTTTAACTCATGTTGACAGTTAGTGCACACCTTTCTTTGACAGAATCCCTCACTTTAGTTACAATTGTACTTTTATTTCAGTGAATTTTCTCAACTACCGCTTTTGGGCATCGTTGCTTTCACGAGTGTCGCTTTTACGTTTGTGATTGTTACTTTTGCTTGATTTCACTTTAATAAGTATCATTTTCATGTTATCTTCACTCTAGCATATGTCTCTTTCAAGGTCGTTTGCATTGTGTAAGTTTCATCTTCATGTTTTCCTCTTGTCACAGGTGTTGTTTTTGTTGTTTTCACTCTTGCATGTGTCACAACTTTGCACATCACCAAAGTTAATTATGGTGCACTCTCTTTCATGAGATGGTCTTACATATCATTAGAATATTCACTAGACACATTCCTACAGCTCAGTGCACTTTTTAGTAATAGTCGTCACTTTTGTTGTAACTTGTGTTCTAAGTGTCATAATGTGTCGTTTCAACTATCGCACTCAAAAATAAGTGTCACTTTGTCGTTGTTTCAAGTGTGATTGATGTTCATCAGTCATGTGCATTACTTTGGCTTGTGTTGATGGAATTTATGTGTGTGTGATCCATGTTTGAGATCTGTTAGAATGCATTTCTTTATTTTACCTTGCTAGTCCCACACTTAGCCATTTTGGGAACTCTTCTTGGTCCTTCAGTCAAGTGAAAGTTGTGAAGGCATTAGCCCTCTTACTAGATGATAATTGTTTCTTATTCATAAGCCTCATTGACATATATTTTCCTCCCATACTTGTGCACTAAGTATTTTCTAAGGTCTCCTCCCTCTCACAGTGCATTAGTACTTCCTAGGATAAGTGACTTATCCTTTTCTTGCCTCCCTCAGTGAAAAGCACATTCCATATGAAAAAGTAGCAACTTTTGGAGAGAATTTCACTCTACTAATCCTGAGCACACTTTAGAACAATGAAGCGCACTTTGGAAAAGCAAGAATCATTTGTCTCTTAAAAAAGTGCATGGCGCACTCACGAAGCATGAAGTCTTCATCCTCCCTTAGGGTGCATGGCACACTCACTAAGCACAAAGCCTTCATCCTCCCTCAGGGTGCATGGCGCACCCTTGAAGCATGAAACCTTCATCCTTCCCTCTTCCCTTAGGGCACATGGTGGAATCATGAAGCACAAAGCCTTAGGGCACATGGCGCACTCGTGAAACATGAAGCCTTAATCCTTCCCTTAGGGCGCATGGCATACTCTTGAAGTATGAAGCCTTCATCCTTCCATCTTCCCTTAGGGTGCATGGCATAGTCATGAATCCTAAAGACTTCATTTGAGCACTCTCTTTCGACTTGAATTACGCCCTCCTATTTCCTCATGAACACACAAATTCAATGGGAAGACTCAAAACTTGATCCCTTGTTCCTTCGATGTGTGCCCTTGCACCCTCCTTTGTTCCTTGAGTGCACAAGAGCACCTTGAACCAACGAATGATTCTCCTTCGTGCTTCGTACTTATGCCCTCCGCCCTTGAGTTCTATCTCTCTCTTGCTTGAGCACACAAGTGCACCTTCAAGGCCTCTTGTGAACCTTGACCTTTCACTGCCTTCAACACAGTAAAAATGAACAATGGAGCCTTCCTAATCCACTAATGAGTTTGATTGAACCCTCCTAATCAAGCCTCCTTCTTTTAACCCTCTCATAGGTCTATCATGAGTTGATCATTATATGAGCTAAGTAATGATAGAATAGATATTTTTAAGGATGATTTCTCTTTTTCATGAATGATTTTCATTGGTAGGAGTACCTTCCTAGCATGACAAGGTAATTCTCAAAGAAAATAGCAAGGAGAAATCATAAAGAAACACCTGCAAAGAAGAAGAACAAAAGAGAGTTATCACAAAGACATGAACCAAATCATCGACCAAAACAAAAAGAAGACATTGCATGATGACTTAGAGGATCTCAAATATCATCTAATGCCCTTTGGAGGGTGAATATAATCAACAAAATGGATCTTTCATGAAGATGAAGCATAGATCAGATCTACCATCAAGAATTCAAGATGAAGCAACAAGGAAGACAACTTGGCATTGTCACCTCATTATAGAGTCTATGTCATCATTGTCATGTTGTAACTTGTACAAGTGTCATCATAATGGTAAATGTGTGTCCATGTGTCATGCCACATCATGTGTAATGTACCTGATGTAATTATTAAAGAGAAAAGGACAAAATCTGATGTGTGGAAGTCCAAAGCTCACAAGTGGAATATGAAGGGTCGCATAGTCATATATGGACAAAATTCACATAGAGAAGGTCATTTATAATTTCAAGAGTTGTTTAAAAGTCCAAAGGATTCATTATAAGTGAGTCATGAGGGTAATTCAAGAGTCGTGAGGATATGAAAGGTAACTCCTTTTGTTATAAAATCAACCTCATAACTCAAGCAATGGGGCTTTTGGAAGCTTAAGATTTGGGGGGCTAGTCTTGGCTTCTCTACTTGGCATACAAGAGAATATATATTCTTTAGAGAAGAAAGAAGTGACTTAATGTTCCACTACTGGAACTAGTGCCTCATCATTGTAACTATGTACTTGGATCTTTCACCTAATTGAAATTCAAAGAGCCAACACATTTTCGTGCATGTATTTCAAATGCTTTATGACTATTCTTGGGATGTTTACAGTATATGTTGTGTTCATATGTACTAGAGAAATTGAACTATTTCGGTGGCTTTGTTACTCATCTTGTTGAATGTGTGCTTTATTCACTTTAATAATAATTATGTTAACTATTTTTCTAACGAATCTTTTCATGCTCTCGTGTGGCTCTCTTAGGTTAGTACTATTACTTCCTTCCAAAGACTCACTCTCGCCTCCCACTCACGAAGGTATCCTTTACACATTACAATTAGTGTTTCACAATGTCAACTTACTTGCTTTTTCAAGGTTTATGTATATAATCTCTTAAATCCAGATATATCAAGCGTCGAGAGGGATCAAGTTTAGAGTTAATATGGATCTAAGTTGGTACTCTTGCATTCCATAATGGATTTCCTCAAGCCTTTAAATAGGACTCATCATAACAAATGCCATGGGAAAAACCATGGGTTGTCAAAACCTGGAGCCCAAAAATTGCCAACAATAAGTTATTAATTTTATTTTTTTGTTTTTTACCAATTTGAAATACTTACATAACATAACATGACATTACAACATCTCTTCCATGCTAACCTGGTGATCGCCTCTCAATGCAATAAATATGAAACTAGACATAATTGATAGTGAAATGTGTTAGATAGTTGCATAGTTGTTATTAGAGTTGATTTACGTATTTATGGTATATATTATTCACAACAATCAAGATGATATAGAGAAAAAGATTCTTAAAGAAAATGAACTGAAATTTTAGTTAATATGGCCACACAACGCAATTGACTTGACACAATTGTAATGAAATTAATTGAGATATATCTTAAACAATAGAGTACTCATAAATTAGATCTATGGAATAGAAATTGATTATGGCCTCACTACTTGCAAGTTAACTAAGTTCCAATAATAGGTATTAGGTACTAAGGCACAAAGTGATTCTTCATGTCTCTATGGTGCTATCTCTAAAATTTAGTTTGATATAATATGATAAAAGTATCGTGCTCAATTGGGGCATATTGATAGCTATTTGGTCATAATTACTCTAAGGATGTTTCTTCTTGAATAAGGGAACAATGGTAAATAATTAATGGTTTAAGAGGGATTATCCAATAAAAGTGTATAATAATGATGGTTATTTTCTCACTGCACTAATGTTTCTTTATATTCACTAGACGCTAATTAGTGTGAATAAGTTGTTGTCACTAAAGATAATTATTGAATTTATGGATGATTTTTTTTAAGATTGCCTCTTTTTATCATCTATATGCATTATGAGTGTCAAGGGAAACAACATACTTTGGGATATCCCATCATATTCTCTATAAAAAAATATCATACAC
The DNA here is from genome assembly GCA_000404065.3 of Pinus taeda. Lineage (NCBI taxonomy): Eukaryota > Viridiplantae > Streptophyta > Pinopsida > Pinales > Pinaceae > Pinus > Pinus taeda. The sequence goes on from APFE030546166.1 coordinate 8,620, forward strand.
CCCTAGTCTCCTAAAGCATTTTCAAGGACATATTGTGGAGGAAATATATTCGGGATCTAAATAATTGAAATTATAAAGAGATTGGAGTTTCGTTTGGAATTACTTAAGAGAATTTTTCCAATATCAAACCACCTACCATTCAGGAGAAATTCAACAAGATTCCAAAAGCATCAAGGACATCCTCATGACTACTCTATATGTAATACACATGACCCAATAAAGGCCTAACTCAACACAAGAGTATGAACACCCTAGGTGGAGTGCATACAAGAACTAGCAAAGAATAATAGAGATTTGACACTTATCCCTTGGACCTCTATAAGATATGTCTTCTCGTATTCTTCTCTCGTCTTCTTTGTTTTCATGCTAGTAGTAGGAAGTCCATAATAATATGCATGTTTCTTATGCCATAGAAGATAGACATGAATTTCATAAACCTAGAAGGAGGATGCAAATAAATTCATGTGCACAATACGAAATTCCATATGTTAAGGAAGAAAATAAATTATAGGTGATATAAACAATATATTAAAAAGAAGATAATGGAATTATGTTGTGGTCATGAATTGTGGAGTACATGAAAAGAACTAGAATGTATAATAAGAGTTTCCTTATTTTTGAGAGTATAGGCTTAGAGTCTTAATTATGGACATTGAAAAGAGACTATTATTTATGAAGTACAATACAATCACAAGATAAGTTAAAATTACCTAAGTAACCTAAGGAAGTGTTAGGGTTGCGATCAACACCCTCCAAAATTTTGCCTACACTTGAATTTTGGAGCCTACGAAGGATCCTACAATCTATCATTCCATAATCCCTTCATGTTTGATTGATGTTTTGTTATATATTTAAGTCGTCTTCTCAGGTTTTACTTGTCAAAGTCACTTGCTCACACATGCACAGTCCTTGTTTAACTCATGAGCGTACTTTCTTTATGCAAGCTTAAACAAGCATAGCACCGCCCATCAAGAAAATGCATGTGCTATGTTTAACTCATGTTGACAGTTAGTGCACACCTTTCTTTGACAGAATCCCTCACTTTAGTTACAATTGTACTTTTATTTCAGTGAATTTTCTCAACTACCGCTTTTGGGCATCGTTGCTTTCACGAGTGTCGCTTTGACGTTTGTGATTGTTACTTTTGCTTGATTTCACTTTAATAAGTATCATTTTCATGTTATCTTCACTCTAGCATATGTCTCTTTCAAGGTCGTTTGCATTGTGTAAGTTTCATCTTCATGTTTTCCTCTTGTCACAGGTGTTGTTTTTGTTGTTTTCACTCTTGCATGTGTCACAACTTTGCACATCACCAAAGTTAATTATGGTGCACTCTCTTTCATGAGATGGTCTTACATATCATTAGAATATTCACTAGACACATTCCTACAGCTCAGTGCACTTTTTAGTAATAGTCGTCACTTTTGTTGTAACTTGTGTTCTAAGTGTCATAATGTGTCGTTTCAACTATCGCACTCAAAAATAAGTGTCACTTTGTCGTTGTTTCAAGTGTGATTGATGTTCATCAGTCATGTGCATTACTTTGGCTTGTGTTGATGGAATTTATGTGTGTGTGATCCATGTTTGAGATATGTTAGAATGCATTTCTTTATTTTACCTTGCTAGGCCCACACTTAGCCATTTTGGGAACTCTTCTTGGTCCTTCAGTCAAGTGAAAGTTGTGAAGGCATTAGCCCTCTTACTAGATGATAATTGTTTCTTATTCATAAGCCTTATTGACATATATTTTCCTCCCATAATTGTGCACTAAGTATTTTCTAAGGTCTCCTCCCTCTCACAGTGCATTAGTACTTCCTAGGATAAGTGACTTATCCTTTTCTTGCCTCCCTCAGTGAAAAGCACATTCCATATGAAAAAGTAGCAACTTTTGGAGAGAATTTCACTCTACTAATCCTGAGCACACTTTAGAACAATGAAGCGCACTTTGGAAAAGCAAGAATCATTTGTCTCTTAAAAAAGTGCATGGCGCACTCACGAAGCATGAAGTCTTCATCCTCCCTTAGGGTGCATGGCACACTCACTAAGCACAAAGCCTTCATCCTCCCTCAGGGTGCATGGCGCACCCTTGAAGCATGAAACCTTCATCCTTCCCTCTTCCCTTAGGGCACATGGTGGAATCATGAAGCACAAAGCCTTAGGGCACATGGCGCACTCGTGAAACATGAAGCCTTAATCCTTCCCTTAGGGCGCATGGCATACTCTTGAAGTATGAAGCCTTCATCCTTCCATCTTCCCTTAGGGTGCATGGCATAGTCATGAATCCTAAAGACTTCATTTGAGCACTCTCTTTCGACTTGAATTACGCCCTCCTATTTCCTCATGAACACACAAATTCAATGGGAAGACTCAAAACTTGATCCCTTGTTCCTTCGATGTGTGCCCTTGCACCCTCCTTTGTTCCTTGAGTGCACAAGAGCACCTTGAACCAACGAATGATTCTCCTTCGTGCTTCGTACTTATGCCCTCCGCCCTTGAGTTCTATCTCTCTCTTGCTTGAGAACACAAGTGCACCTTCAAGGCCTCTTGTGAACCTTGACCTTTCACTGCCTTCAACACAGTAAAAATGAACAATGGAGCCTTCCTAATCCACTAATGAGTTTGATTGAACCCTCCTAATCAAGCCTCCTTCTTTTAACCCTCTCATAGGTCTATCATGAGTTTATCATTATATGAGCTAAGTAATGATAGAATAGATATTTTTAAGGATGATTTCTCCTTTTCATGAATGATTTTCATTGGTAGGAGTACCTTCCTAGCATGACAAGGTAATTCTCAAAGAAAATAGCAAGGAGAAATCATAAAGAAACACTTGCAAAGAAGAAGAACAAAAGAGAGTTATCACAAAGACATGAACCAAATCATCGACCAAAACAAAAAGAAGACATTGCATGATGACTTAGAGGATCTCAAATATCATCTAATGCCCTTTGGAGGGTGAATATAATCAACAAAATGGATCTTTCATGAAGATGAAGCATAGATCAGATCTACCATCAAGAATTCAAGATGAAGCAACAAGGAAGACAACTTGGCATTGTCACCTCATTATAGAGTCTATGTCATCATTGTCATGTTGTAACTTGTACAAGTGTCATCATAATGGTAAATGTGTGTCCATGTGTCATGCCACATCATGTGTAATGTACCTGATGTAATTATTAAAGAGAAAAGGACAAAATCTGATGTGTGGAAGTCCAAAGCTCACAAGTGGAATATGAAGGGTCGCATAGTCATATATGGACAAAATTCACATAGAGAAGGTCATTTATAATTTCAAGAGTTGTTTAAAAGTCCAAAGGATTCATTATAAGTGAGTCATGAGGGTAATTCAAGAGTCGTGAGGATATGAAAGGTAACTCCTTTTGTTATAAAATCAACCTCATAACTCAAGCAATGGGGCTTTTGGAAGCTTAAGATTTGGGGGGCTAGTCTTGGCTTCTCTACTTGGCATACAAGAGAATATATATTCTTTAGAGAAGAAAGAAGTGACTTAATGTTCCACTACTGGAACTAGTGCCTCATCATTGTAACTATGTACTTGGATCTTTCACCTAATTGAAATTCAAAGAGCCAACACATTTTCGTGCATGTATTTCAAATGCTTTATGACTATTCTTGGGATGTTTACAGTATATGTTGTGTTCATATGTACTAGAGAAATTGAACTATTTTGGTGGCTTTGTTACTCATCTTGTTGAATGTGTGCTTTATTCACTTTAATAATAATTATGTTAACTATTTTTCTAACGAATCTTTTCATGCTCTCGTGTGGCTCTCTTAGGTTAGTACTATTACTTCCTTCCAAAGACTCACTCTCGCCTCCCACTCACGAAGGTATCCTTTACACATTACAATTAGTGTTTCACAATGTCAACTTACTTGCTTTTTCAAGGTTTATGTATATAATCTCTTATGTTGTCCATTGAAACCAAGGCGAACCTTACATTTATGGTGATTAGGCTGATACTCTAGATGGGACTCCTACTCTAAACGGTGTGAGTTCTGATTGGGACTTCACATGGGGGAGATCCCTTGTGTGCTGGAGGTATCTAGCACCATCAACATTTTTGCGCTAGAAGGAAGGATGATGACAATTTGTGCCGATTCATTCTATTTTGAATATCTTATCTTTAATGTCTCATCCTCAAATCATACTCTCGGGGTGTTTTTCAAATGTATCTAAGGGTCAAATATTAATCCCCAATGATCCTCTTTATGACTTGTCTCAATTGAGGTTTGATGGTGAGCATGGAACATCCATAGCCAAGCACATTTATGATTTTCTTAAATTTTGTCAACATTGTGAAATTGATGATGAATATTTTGGTTGTGTGTTTCTCACCCTAACTCTTGAAGGTCATGTTAATCGATGGTTTCATAGCTTACCATCTTCCTCTATTAATTCTCTTGATCAATTTCTCAAGCAGTGTCATCAAGTGTTTGATAGTTATGATTACTAAGATGTTTACAAGAGAATTAATCAACTTACAATGGATCCTGATGAATCAATTGAGGATTTTTCTAATTGATTCCCTCATTTATGTTGTGAGTTTCCTAGAGAATATATGGATTGGGATTTCCTTAAAATGAAGTTTGAAAATTTGGTTCAAATCTCTTTTACACAGTTAATCTAAACCCCTGGATGATCAAGGCACACCTCCAATCTTAGAGGAGGAACCTTCTATTCCTTTTGTTGCTTGTCCTCCTCCTTTTCCAATTCCAATTGGGGTACCTATACATATTAATGATCAAGTTGGGAAATCTACAAATCAAATTCTTAATTGATCTTCTCAACCTTCATCCACTTCTCATGATCTTGATCTAACTGAGGATAATTTAGAGTGGTTCATGGAGCTTGAGGTGAAGGTTAATCCCTTGATTTCTCAAGATGATATTAATGCTCATAACTTCAGTCTTGAATCTGATTTGGATACATGTTATCCTCTATCATCTATTTTTCATGATCCCTTGCCCCTTGATCTACTTGATCAGTCCCTTACAAATCCAAGTATCGATCGAGAGCAAGGTAGTCACATTTCATAGGTAGAGGAGCAACAAGGTGAGGATTCTTTCGATCTTTCTTCTCTTTTTCAAAGTTCTCCATGTCAAGATAATGTTCTTTCGCCCTTGATTGATTTTGAACCTAGAAACGCTGGTAATGAATCAAATGAAATTGGTTTTCCTAATCAATCTAAAGTCTTGGAAAACCTTAATTTTGTTGATTCTTACTCTATTATTGTATGTAATGATGGTTTCCCAAGTGCACCTTTTTATCAGTTTCTCAAGAAAACTTTGTTTCGAAAAAATTATTTCTTGAATTTTTCTTGGTCAAGGAAGATTTTCTCATTGAAGCTTCTCCCTCAACTCCTTGTTCCTTGTGTCCTATTAACTCATATGTCTTTCTCCTCGGATCTCCCACCCGATAAGTAGAAATATGAATTGTCACAAGGAAGTGAGGTCAACAATGATTAAGAAGCAAGTAATCAACTTATCAAGTATCCTTTCCATTCCTTGTCATTTCCAATCTTGCATGAAGAAAATTATTATATTCAAGTTACTCATGAGATTTTCCTAATCAATCCATCTTTTAATGTGAAATTGGAAGAACTTTATGACCTGGGTAATCTGTGTGTTGAATATTCAAACTCTGATCAAATTAGTGATCTAGTTGGCTACCATTTGGATAGTAGTAATTTAGTTGAAATTATTGGTGGTAGTTTTGTACACCCATGCATGATCTGATTTGATCTTTATAATGAAATTCTACTATTCTTGAAAGTTTTGAGACTCATAAGGGAGTCGAGGCACTTCAACTTCTGTTGATGGTAATGTCAGGTTCTGGTGACTCTAGTAAGGTCCTTGAACTGAGTCAAATCTAGATTTTCTCGTCAAATTATTTCCTTTGCATGGTTTCACGAGATGTAAATTCCTTCTTGAAATTTGTGTGGTATTCCAGATATAATTTTTCAATCTTTCAAGATTTTGTCTCCGATCAGATTGAGCATTCTATTTCAAATGATAATTCCTCATGAAAATCTCTCATATTAAACTCTAGTTTGGAATTCATACCTTCCATGGATGTAAAAAGTTGTGAAGTTGATTATTCTAAGGATTATAATTAGCCAAAGGATTCATGTCTATTAGACATTTTTGGAAGTAATCAGCTCCTAATATTTCTTTTGAATGCCTTGATGTTAATCATTTCCATCTTGGCACCAGATCTCCTCTTGAGTGTGACTAAATTCTTGAATTATTGAGTGAATCAAGTTCATCTTTTGAATCCACTACATCTCGACTGGTTTCATGTGTTTTCCATATTGGCATTCATTTTTAATGATTATGGTTTCAATCTAGTTTTTGGTCAATCACAAGTAGATGGTTTGTCACATTCAACATATGAGGAAGGTGATTTTTTTGTTCGAAGCATTTTCAAAGTTGTTCAAAATAATTTATCATTGTTGTGTACCAACCAAGAGTCTTGTGCCTTCATTAATTTATCTAATCATGATAACTGTCATTCAATCTATAATTTTCCCACTAGTATATATCATGAATGTCATTTTACATCGATTGACCCTTATGATTTTTCATCTCAGCATTCAGATATTTGTCAAGCAGTTGAGGCACTTCAGTGTTCGTTAATGGCTATGTCAGCACCTCACTATGTTGACAAGCTTCTTGAACATGATCAAATTTATTTTCCCTTACAACATTCTCATCTTGATTCCATACTATTAATTACAAGTTCATACTTTCATGTATTTCAGGATTTCCAAGAGGATTATTATGAATTTCATGATTTAATCTATCATCGGTTAGAAGCATCTTACTTAGCAAGACCATTTTCTAGAAGAAAGTGTAGAAATTAATGTGTAGATTCAAAATTGCTCATGAAATTTACTAAATCACGGGACTTGAAGCTACTCTACTCATCTACAGAAGTTAATTCACTATCTAAAGCAAGAATCATTGACATGCAAAAGGAAACATCACACATACATAGAGATTTATCTAGGGGGAAGAAACTGCTCAAAACCCCTTACTATCTATATTTCATTTAATCAAAGAATCTGGATGAATACAATATGATTGCTCAATCTTGAGCACAACAAGCACCTATATCTTCTATCCTCTACTTGATTAACTGACTTTGGCCAATACTTAGCCAATTTTATGTCCTTCAATATCATGTTTCCTTGTGTTCTTCCTTTGGGAATTAGGCCCCTATTAATTATGAAATTCCCTCATATGTATTACACAGTTCTTCTAGGTCCTTCCTCTCACTACATGCACCACCTGTACACATTGGAATATGATTCAACTGATAGTATACTACCTTGAAATATCCATATCCACTGGGTATCTTGAATTCTATGCATGCATGATCTAATTTAGGTTGATTGGTTAGTTGTTTGGATGATCACAGAGTGTGGTTGAAGTTCCACTTCCACAACTTGACATTCTACTAGTTCCTCCAACAGTTAAAACTAGTTTAACTGACCCTAACTCAATTTAACTGAATTAAATTGCTACAATTGAAATTAACTCAACCTAGGCTCCTAAAATTTTGGAACCCAATGCACACAATTAAACTTCATGTCCCTAACTCGAATTAACTGAGCTAAACTCCTAATTTTTAGGAATCAACTCAAGTAAACTGAAATTTAACTCGTTAACTCAAATTGAGTGTTCTTAACTGAGTGACAAGTGCTATGTCACCTCAGTTAACTCCTCCAAGTTGTCCGTTGATGTGGAAATTCAAATTTTCTCAATTTTAATTAAGGCAAAAATCAAAATTGATACTTTCTTGCTACATTTTCAACACTCCCTCTCAGCAAGAAAGGGATTACCAACCACCCCTATTATGCACCTGTGGGATGTATTGCATGCAACACCTCTCATTGTTGCTTCTGCAACTGCAACATCTGCAACTGAGAAGCATCCAAAAAAGCAAATTGAAACCACTGTGTCTACAACTGTCTGCTAGGAAAATTGTGTTGTTGTTGACTCTACTACTCAACCTCCTACTCAGCTTTCAACACTCCTCTACACTCCTGAATATCTGATTGACATTGATCCTCTTGCTACTGAATCCTATGGGCCCCTATAACAAGGTAATGATCCATGAGGAGAACACCTCAATGGACCTTGCCCAAATTTTGGCAACTTTGGGACTAAGGATCTACATCGCCCCACCTCACTCTTGGAGGTATAGCTGCATGCATGGAGAAATTTTATCTACTCATATTGTTGTTGCTACTTCTATGTTGTTGATTCCACATTGTTGTTGCAACCACTACAATAATGGGTATGATCTGCCCAGATCCTAAAGTACTCGCTTCCATGGGGTTTCTCCCTCTGAGTTTCGATCTCTCTATGGGAAATCTCGCTACTCCTTAAAATAAAAATATAAATGACCATAGCTCCTTTTTTTGTCACTAAACATTGGCTCACTAATCTGCCCACGAGCAGCCTTCTAGCACCTTTAAGAAGATTGCATATAGGGTCTTCTAGATCTGCCCTGAATTAGGGCTCCGACTCTGCCTCCTAACAGCTCATCAGTTCTTCAATGATCATTGTACATGAGGACTTCAATGAATGGTTTCTAATGTGAATCCATCTCTGATACCATGTATAAATTTCTACAAGTCTAGCTCTAATACCATGTAGAAATGAACATGTAGATTCAAAACTGCTCATGAAATTTACTAAATCACAAGACTTGAAGCTACTCTACGCATCTGCGGAAGTTAATTCACCATCTAAAGTAAGAATCATTTACATGTAAAGTGAAACATCACACATACACTGAGATTTATCTAGGGGAAAGCAACAACTCAAAACCCCTTACTATCTAAATTGCATTAATTAAAGAATCTGAAAGAATACAATATGCTTTCTCAAGCTTGAGCACAACCTGCATGTGTATCTTCTATCATTTGCTTGATTGATTGACTTTGCAAAATACTTAGCCAATTTTAATGTTCTTCAAGCTCTTATTTCCTTGCGTTGTTCCTATGGGAACTAGGCCCCTATTAATTTGGAATTCCCTCATCTAGATTGCGTAATTCTTTTAGGTCCTTCCTCTAACTGCATGCACCCCCTGTACACATTGGAATATGCTACAACTAGTAGTACACTAACTTGAAATATACATCTCAACTAGGTAACTTGAATTATATACATTCATGAGCTAATTTAGCCTTATTAATTAGTTATCTAGATGATCACTGAGTGTGGTTGAAGTTCCACTTCCACAACTTGACCTTCCACTAGTTCCTCCAACAATTAGAACTAGTTTAATTGACCATAACTTAATTTAACTGAATTAAATTGCTACAACTGAAATTAACTCAACCTAGGCTCCTAAAATTTAGGAACCCATTGCACACAAATGAACATCATGTCCCTAACTCAAATTATCTGAGCTAGACTCCTATATTTTAGGAACCAACTCAAGTAAATTGAACTTCAACTCATTAACTCGAATTGAGATTTATTAACTGAGTGACAAGTGTTATGTCACCTCAGTTAACTACTCCAAGTTATCTGCTGACATGGAAATTTGAATTTTCTCAATTTCAATTAAGGCAAAATCAAAATCAATATAAGTGTAGGTACATTCACAAGGATCTATTAAGATTTGTATGATTTATGTTCTTATCGAAAAGGTAAGGTGGAATTTTGGGTAAAGTTAGGTGATACGATACATCTTTCCTCCTTTAAGAAAGACCTTCAATGTTTTGTGCAATATTTTCAAGCTCCTATCTTTTATGTTGCACACTATTATATATTAGTTTTAATTTCTCTTATCTTTGTGTTTGCAAGCCAAGATCAATAGTGGTGGTTTCAATAGAAATATCATTACACTTAGCCTTAACCTTATAGATGGTTAGGTTAGGAGTAGGCATAGTTTCCTTTAGTTTCCCTCATGTTTCATCCACCCTCTATCTTGCTCTCCATTGAGTCTCTGCATTTGTTTGTTTTCTTAATACATATTTTTCACATTGTTTTATGTCTTGTCTCCATTTTCTTTGTTCTTTTGGTTTTGTTTCATTGTTTTGTCTTGTATCTTCTTTTTTCATTTTTTTCAATAAGAATTTTCATGAAATATGTTCATGTTTGGCTCAAAATACAATGTTGTTGGAAATAATAATGAGAGGGTGGGTGAATCAGTATTATCAAACTAATAATTTTTCATTTCCATAATCAGATTTGTATACGCTACTTCAGTTAAGGGAACTCGCATGTACACGCAACTGTGTTTAGAGCAACTAGCGTATATCCAACAAACTTATGATTCAGCTAATTCTTCATATACTGATCTTTAATCAGTGCATCATAACCATATAAACAGTAACTAGGTGCAGTAAAAACAGAACAGATCATCACAGATATGAAACACACATGAACACCAAGATATAAGGTGGAAACCCAATGTGGGTGAAAACCACCTGCTACAATCGTATCTGTCTTCTTTTAATAATAAGAGAATTATGCTTACAATTTTTGTACTGGTGCAGTCTTATACCAGTACGCAAGCTTCTACCTGCAGAAGGCTACAACCTTTTCTCGTTCTCCAGCGTCTACTGGAAGGGAGCTACAAGCCCCTAGCTCTTGTACTAGCTGAAATGTTTACTAATATGTAGGTGCAGGCCTACAGAAGGCTACAACCTTCTCTTTTTTTTCAAGGACCACGTTTCATAAATTTTCAGACTGGATCCATCAACAACATCATTCAATCATCAAATATATTTGAATCAACCAATCTCCTATTGAACCAACCACAACCAAGTCAATCGATCACTTTGACAACCCATCCATCTGATCTATCATAACGTTGTCACCAGAGTACAGTAACCAGAACCCAAGCCAGAACCCAGAACACTGCAACAACAAATAGCAGCAACTAAAACATAAATTGTAAGGTATACGCTACTTTCTTGTGCCGAACCTGCATGTATACGCGCTTTCCTCAAAGCCAATTGGCGTATACATCTGCAAATATTAATTCATTATTCTGCAGCTATACCAGACTTCAGTTATACCCAAATCATATCATTTAAAGAATAATATATACGTCAATATTCAGATCTAGAGTATTCATGAGCAAAAACACACAATGATAGTTCACTTTATGCCTTAAGATCTTTAGATCTTATCCTCCATCAAACGCTAAGGTTCCTCCTTGGTTCAGATCTAGCAATGCTCCATAACCCAATAACCTGCATACTAGATCTCACTCTTCATCAAATATTCAATGCTTGAGTACCTTGGCCTAATGACCTTCTCCTCCTTTTATAGTTTTAGGCTTTTCTCAATACCATGGACCAAAACCACTTAGGACCAATACCTAGGATCAAAATACCTGGGGTCAATATCTCGGACCCGATACCTTGGACAAATACAATGGATCAAAATACCATGGACCAAATACTTCAGACCAAAAAACTTAGTTTTCCAAGGTATACACGCTTTGCCTTTTGTGAAAGTGTGTTAGTATGTATACGCGACTTGGATACAGTGAACCCACGTGTATACGCGGCTTGGCCAATGGTGAACCTGCGTATACCTCTCTTTCTTCATTCTATGAAGCCTGATCTGAAACTTTGTGTTGTTAACCTGCTACATTGATTTGTCACCTGAGTGAGTTGCCATCAAGGACAACACCTGTGTCATAATGCCAACAATCTCCCTCTTTGGACTTGATGGCAACACCAAGTCACTCTCCCCCTTTGTCATCAAGGGCAAAGGGTCATGCTCCCCCTGAGTACCTGCTGAATTCTTTGATATGTTGAAGTGTTGATTGAGCTCCTATGATCGAGTCCATGTTCCCCCTGAGCACAAGCAAGGTCTGCAAAAAGATAACACTTCTCTATACATTCATCACCAATGACCTTCCTATCACCAAGGACTCATACATACGTCCATCTCCCAATCAAATGGGGATATACCAAATTTGACTCATCCACCCAACCAAGTGGGGATATACATTTGTGTATACATGTCGAAACACAAACATTACACCATCCATCCCATGCATAGTGGGGTTACAAATTAGGAATTTTCATGACCTTTACATTAAAAGATGTACATGACTTATATAACAAAGACCAAATATCTTAAACAAGACCATGATAGTCATCAGCAACTATCATCAGCAGCATCTATCAATCAGCAACCATGTTCTCCCCCTGAACCTATTCCACCTGAAACAAAATCTGCACTGAGATCTTCTCAGGTAATGCCAACAATGCATTATTAGAAGCATATGCTCCCCCTGAACCTGCGTCAGATGTTCACTGTCAGATCTGATCATTTCATATATTAGAAGAGTTATCAAGGCATCATCATCAATCAGACATATATCAAGTTATCAACAAATTTTGAAAGCCAACATATTTCCATATGTCATCAACAAACTGAAACCATCATCAAGCAGAGTAGATAATTCACTGAACCATATCAGACCCCTTTCTCCTAAGTCTGGCCAACTTTTGTTCCTCAAACCAACATATACACAACTGTACCCATAGCAACCAGCGTATATATGCGACTACGCTTCATGAAACTCACGTATAACCACCTTTCTTTGAAGAAGATAGGATTTAACAACAAGATGATGCGGCAACTACTCCCAGCTTTTGTCTGAGATATTCAAATGTCCCTCTGGGCAGTGGTTTAGTGAATATATCAGCAACCTGTTCTTTGGAGGGAACGTAATCCAATTTGACCTTTTTTTCAAGCACTTGTTCACGTAGAAAATGATATTTGATGGGTATGTGCTTGGTCTTGGAGTGCATGACTATATTCTTTGAAATACTAATGGCACTTGTATTATCACATAGAATTGAGATGGGTGGAGTACATGTGATCTGAATATCTTGCAAGGTTTGCATCATCCAAACTAGTTGTGTGCAGCAAGATGCAGTAGCCATGTATTATGCTTCAGCTGTAGATAATGCAATTGAACTTTGCTTTTTGTTGAACCAAGACACTAACCTAGAACCCATATAAAATGCACCACCACTAGTGCTTTTTCTGTCATCAACACTTCCTGCCCAATCTAAATTTGTATATGCATGAAGTGTAAGATCTGTATCTCTAGGATACCATAAACCAAAGTCCTGTGTTCCTTGAAGATATTTGAAGATCCTTTTGACTGCCTGAAGGTGTGATTCCTTTGATTTGCTTGGAATCTTCCAACTATTCCCACTACACACATGATGTTCGGTCGGGTACCTGTTAGATAAAGCAAACTGACAATCATGGATCTGTAAGTTGGTTGATGCACCGCTGTTGATTCATCATTTGAGCTGAGACTACATCTTGTTACAATTGGGGTACATACTGATTTAGAATCTTCCATGTCGTACTTTTTTAGGATCTGTTTGAGGTATTTGGTTTGTGAGGGAAAAATACCATCTTTATTTTGCTGAACTTGTAAACCAAGAAAGTAGGTGAGCTCACCAAGCAATGACATTTCAAATTCTTGCTGCATTCTAAAGAAAAATTCTGACTCATGGATTCTTCATTGCTACCAAAAATGACATTATCAACATAAACAAAAATTATTAGGAATTTACCAGTGTCAATCTTGTATATAAATTGCTATCCGTTGATCCCTTTGAAAAACCCTGTTGGTGAAGATATTTTTCAAGATGGTAATACCATGCCCTTGGAGCCTGTTTTAGACCATAGAGAGCCTTCCTAAGTTTGCATACAAGTTTTGCATCATTTCCAAGAATGAATCCTTCTGGTTGTTCAATACAGACTTCTTCTTCTAAGTCTCCATTAAGAAAGGCATATTTTACATCCATTTGGCATACTTTGAATTTCTGAAAACTAGAAAGTGCAAGAAACATTATGATGGCTTCATGTCTAGCAACAGGTGCAAAAGTTTCTTCAAAGTCTATACCTTCTTGTTGAGCATATCCTTTACAAACAATTATGGTCTTGTTTCTAATAACTTCCCCATTTTCGTTCAGCTTGTTTTTGAATATCCATTTGGTTCCTATGATATTCTTATCATGAGGTCTAGGAATAATTCCCAAGTATTATTCTTTTCAATTTGCTCAAGTTCTTCATTCATGGCCTTGACCCAACATTCATCTTTGCATGCTTCATTTACATTTTGAAGTTCAATGGAAGATAGTAATGCTAGATAGCTTGAAGCTTTGGCAATGGTTCTTCTAGTCTGCACACCTGCCCCTTTTTCTCCTAAGATTTGAGTTTCTGGATGATTTTTCTAAACGTACCTGGACGGAGTCTTTTCTTCTATCGTTATCTCTTCTTCTGGTGCTTCATTGGTTTCTTCTTCAGAATCAGTGTGATTCGATGTGGGAAAATGATCCTCATCTTCTTCATTGTCATAATCTTTGGTTTTTATTTGTTTTGGATTTTTGCATGCTTCATCAACCACAACATCAATACTTTCAATAATTTTCCCAAGTCTTTTGTTGTAACATTTATATCCTTTACTTCGGGGAGAGTAGACAAGAAGAATACCTTCATCTGATATGTTCAAACTTACCCAGTTTTTCATCAGTCCTTTTGATGTAGCATTTGCTTCCAAAAACTTTGAAGTATTTTACAGTAGGAGTCCTACCATACCAAATTTCATGTGGAATTTGAGTGTTGTTTAGCCAAACATTCGCTTGATTGAGAATAGTGACGGCGGCAAATGTAGCTTCACCCCAGAAGGTTGCAGGAGTTCTAGATTCATCTACATAGCACGAGCCATTTGTTGAACAGTTATGTTCATCCTTTCTACCACTCCAATTTGTTGAGGAGTCCTTGCGGTGGAGAACTGCCTTTTTATTCCATGTTGTTCACAAAAGTCAAAAAATTCGTCTGAGGTAAATTCCCCTCCTCGATCAAATCTAAGGCATTTGATTTTGCGATCTGATTCATTTTCAACCAAGGCTTTGAATTTTTCAAATGCTTCATCTTTATGCTTTAGAAGATCTATGCAACACATTCTGGAGAAATCATCAATGAACAATATAAAGTATTCTTCTCCACGAGGTGACTTTTTCCTTGATGGACCACATAAATCAGTATGAACAAGTTCAAAAGGCTTACTAGCTGACCCTTCCTTTTCGATGAATTGAGATCTGGTTTGCTTACTGAATTGACATGATTTGCATATAGTATTTTTAGGAATGTTGATACTTGGAAGATCACGAACTGCTTGGAATTTGCATGCTTTTATTATTTGAGAAAAGCTTAGATGTCCCAATCTTCTGTACCATAGCCATTTTTCATCATTTTTTCTTAGATAGCACTGTTGTTGTCCTCCCTTGAGTATGTATAGGTTGTTTGGAGTTCATGTCCCTTTAATCACAATTTCTTCTGTATCAAGCTCACAAACAACACATCCATTTGATTGAAACACTACTTCAATTCCTTGATCACACATTTGACTCACACTCAATAGATTATGCTTTAAGCCATCAACATACATAACAATCCCAGCTTTAAGTTTTTCTTTCAAGAAAACAGAGCCTTTACCTTTTATGATAGCAGGAGTAGCATTTCTAAATGAGACACTCTTTTCTTTTTCTAATGCATTATATGAGTGAAGTTTTTCTCTGTCACCTGTCATGTGTTTTGAGCATCCATTGTCAATGTACCACTGGTTTTCTTGTCCTTCTGCATACAAGGCTATACCACATCTTTTTGTTTGTGGTTCTTTCTTTCTCCATATTTTGGGATTTAATGGAGTTTGCTCTCTTTGAGCTATTTGCCAAAATTTACTCCTGCATTCAGATTCTTCATGGCCAAAGTTGTTACAGATTGAGCATTCTATTTCATTTTCAAGAAGAGAAAAAGTTATTATAGGAAATTTTCTTGATCTTGTCACATTCCTTTGATTTCGTGCTTCTCTAGTCATGATAGTTTTGTAAGAAACACATTGAGTAGCTTTGTGTCCAAAATTATGACATGAGAAACATTGACCATCAAAGAAGCTCCTGCGATTATTGAATCTATTGACCTGTTGATTGTAGTTGAAGTTCCTCCTACTGACCTGTTGATTGATATTCTTTGAAGCAAATTGAGTATGATTTACCTGAGGTTGATTGTGGCTTCTATTCATCCTTGAATTAAATTGAGCTTGATTCACCTAGTGATCTGGTTTATGCCTTTGCTGACGATTGTCGAACTGTTCATTGCTCTTTGTTGCATCACGATAGCTTTTAGTGGAGGTTGACGAATTTTGAGATGTTTCTTCAATATATCCAAGACTTGTCTTTATCAAAGGAGAGCGCTGCACTTTGATAATTTCATTTAAGGTTTATGATCCTTTAGAAAATCTAAGATTGAGAGCTTTTGTTTTCTCCAGATCCTTCTTAGACCCACAATTTCACATTCTAGCTTTTCATTGTGTTTTTCTCTTTCAGCAAGTTGGAATGTCAAGGTATCTATAATCATATTCTTTTCTTCTAAACAGATTTTGAGTTTAGAGATTTCTTCATAAAGGTCATCTTCATCTAACGCATCCAAAAAATCATCATCTTCATAAGCCATCAGAAGTCTATAGTCTACTATTTTCATCTTCATCACTCTTTGATAAACCATCGCTATCTTCATGGGTATAGTAGCTCTTTTTACTTACACTTTGTTTTCTATTCCATTTTGCAGTTTCCTTCCCTTTATCATATTTATCTTTATGAGGACATTTGGCAGCATAATGACCAACTCTACCACAGGCAAAACATTTGAAAGGTAGTTTACCTCTGAATCTACTGGAACCCATTGAAGATTCTTGACATATTTCGCTTCCTCTTCTTCTTTTGAAATATGTCCTGATTCATTGAGTTCTTCTTTTCCTTTTGCTAAAGATTTAAATGCGGCTTCTCTCATATCTGATGGACCTCCTTTTCTCATCTCAAAGGCAGTTAAGATTCCGTGAAGCTGTGTCATAGTAATAGCTTGTAGATCCTACTTTTCTTCTATGGCAGATACCTTTGATTCAAATTTAGCAGATAAGGATCTTAAGACTTTTTCAACTAAGGTAACTTCCTTTATCTCTTCACCCAAATTCTTCATGCAATTAACAATCTCATCTATACGTAAGAAGTAACTAGCTACACTTTCATCATTGTGCATCTTGAGAGTTTCATATTGAATTATGAGAGTTTGAATTTTAGCTCGTTTTACCTGAGAGTCTCCTTCGTAGCTTAGAACGATTTTGTCCCATATTTCTTTGGCTGATTTGAGCTGCATAACTTTGACAAACTTTTATTGTGACAGACTTCCCAATAATGTATTGGCAGCCTTGGCATTGGTTTCATATTGCTTTTTACCTGTTGCATCTATAGGAATTGCCGATGGAAATGTATATCCTCCTTCCACGATTTCCCAGACATTTGTTCCAAGAGATTGAAGATAGGTTGTGGTTCTTACCTTCCAATAAACAAATTTGCTCCCATCAAATATTGGTGGTCTAATGGAACCCCTTCTTTCTTGATTACTCATGATGATCGATCTTCCTTCAAGCGATCAAGCTTCTTCTGAAGGACCTGCTATAATACCAATTGTTGGAAATAATACTGAGAGGGGGGTGAATCAGTATTATCAAACTAATAATTTTTCATTTCCATAATCATATTCATATATGCTACTTCAGTTAAGGGAACTCGCGCGTACACGCAACTGTGTTTAGAGCAACTAGCATATATCCAGCAAACTTATGATTCAATTAATTCTTCATATATTGATCTTTAATCAGTACATCATAACCATATAAACAATAACCAGGTGCAGTAAAAAAAAAACAGATCATCACACATAAGAAACACACATGAACACCAAGATATAATGTGGAAACCCAATGTGGTTGAAAACCACCTACTGCAATCATCTTTGTCTTCTTTTAATAATAAGAGAATTATGTTTACAAATTTGTACTGGTGCAGTCTTATACCAGTACGCAGGCTTCTACCTGCAGAAGGCTACAACCTTCTCTCATTCTCCAGCTTCTACTGGAAGGGAGCTATAACCCCCTAGCTCTTGTACTAGCTGATATGTTTACTAGTACGTAGGTGCAGGCCTACAGAAGGCTACAACCTTCTCTTTTCTTTTAGGGACCATGTTTCATAAATTTTCAGACTGGATCCATCAACAACATCATTCAATCATCAAATATATCTACATCAACCAATCTCCTATTGAACCAACCACAACCAAGTCAATCAATCACTTTGACAACCCATCAATCTGATCTATCAGAATGCTATCACCAAAGTACAGTAACCAAAACCCAAGCCAGAACCCAGAACACTGCAACAACAAACAGCAGCAATTAAAACGTAGATTGTAAGGTATACGCTACTTTCTTGTGCCGAACCTACATGTATACACACTTTCCTCAAAGCCAACCAGCGTATACATCTACAAATATTAATTCATTATTTTGCAACTATACCAGACTTCAGTTATACCCAGATCTTATCATTTACAGAATAATATATGTGTCAGTATTCAGATCTAGAGTATTCATGAGCAAAAACACACAATGATAGTTCACTTCACACCTTAAGATCTTTAGATCTTATCCTCCATCAACCGCTAAGGTTCCTCCTTGGTTCAGATCCAGCAATGCTCAATAACCCAATAACCTGCATACTAGATCTCACTCTTCATCAGATATTCAATGCTTGAGTACCTTGGCCTAATGATCTTCTCCTTCTTTTATAGTTTTAGGCCTTTCTCAATACCATGGACCAAAACCACTTAGGAACCAATACCTAGGATCAAAATACCTGGGGTCAATATCTCAAACCCGATACCTTGGACCAATACCATTGATCAAAATACCATGGACCAAATACTTCGAAAAAAAAAACTTAGTTTTCCAAGGTATATGTGTTTTTCCTTTTGTGAAAGTGCGTGTGTACATATACGCGATTTGGATACAGTGAACTCGTGTGTATACGCAGCTTGGCCAATGGTGAACCTGCGTATACCTCTCTTTCTTCATTCTGTGAAGTCTGATATGAAACTCTGTGTTGTTAACCTGCTGCACTGTGATCTATCATCTGAGTGAGTTGCCATCAAGGACAACACCTATGTCATAATGCCAACAAATGTGGAAAAACTTGAAAAGGAAAATTGTGATGGTGAACAAGGTTTGGCTAATTTGCTACCTCTTCTTTATCAAGGGTCTTTATCTTTAAATTCAATGATGTATGAATGGAAAATATGATCCACTCGAATTGAAATCCTTTGGTCGAAATATAAATCCCATGTATATTCTAGGATCCTCATTCCTCAACTCGGCAATGTAAGTATATAGTGTCTTCTCTTGTTGATCTAATCGAGTAGAGAAAGGTAAGGGGAAAATCAATTAGTGACAAAACCAATATCAGAGGTATATATTACCTTCTCTTGAGGAAAAACCTCTCATGCTCTCAATAATTTGGGATCCCTCTTCCACCCGTGAAATAAATAAGTGCCTAACCACATTTCTATAAATAAAAGGTGAAAGAAGAGAAAAGGTTCCTGCATAGAGAGGTGAAATAAGTAACTTAGTTGGGGTATTTTTCAGGCTCACTAGTAGCGAAGCAATTCTTGTGTTCATGTAGTGACTCCATCGCAGTAATGTCTAGGCTTGTTGCCAGCAAAGCAACACCAGAGATGAAAACTCATACTTTGATTATCTTAAACTCGTAGTTATATATTACTCTTTCCTAGATCGAAACAATTGTGAATTGGAAATCCTTGATATGTGTTTAATCGAGTAATGGAATGGAAGGGACTATATCTCTAATCAGGTTAAGTATGGAAACCAAGGTAATCTGTGTGATGAATCAATACTTCCTAAAAGACTGATACCTTGCAATAAGAGAATTAAACCTAAATAGAGAAGCTAGAGTTCTAATAGTGTGTCGCCAAGTGTTGACACTGTGATCAACACCCACCGAAATTTTTCCTAAACTTAAATTTTGGAGCCTACTAAGGATCTTCCAATTTTTCCTTCCATAATCCCTTCATGGTTGATTTATTTTTTGTGATATATTTAAGTCTTCTTCTTAGGTTTTACTTGTCAAAGTCACTTTCTCACACATGCACAGTCATGGTTGAATTCACGAGTGCACTTTCTTTATGCAAGCTTAAACAAGCATAGCACCTCCCATAAAGACAGTTTTTGTGCTATGTTCAACTCATCTCGATAGTTAGTGCACATATTTCATTGACAGTCTCCCTCACTTTGGTTACAATTGTACTTTTATTTCAGTGAGTTTTCTCAACTATCACTTTTGTGCACTGTCGCTTTCACGAGTGTCATTTTTACGTTTTCGGTTGTTGTTTTTGCTCGATTTAACTTTAATAAGTTTCTTTTTCATGTTATATTCGCTCTAGAATGTGTCTCTTTCAAGGTTGTTCACATTTTGCAAGCGTTTTCTTCATGTTTTCCTCTTGTCGCACGTGTCGTTTTTGTTGTTTTCACACTTGCATGTGTCACACATTTTCACATCACCAAAGTTAGTTCTTGCACATTATTTTTCATAGTATGGTCTTACATTCATTATAATATGTGCTAGGCACATTCTTATAGCTTAATGCACATTTTGGTCACAGTCATCACTTATGTTGTAACTTGTGTTCTAAGTGTCGTAATGTGTCATTTCAACTATCGTACTCATAAATAAGTGTCGCTTTGTTGTTGTTTTAAGGTGTGATTGATGTTCATCATTTACATGCATTACTTTAGCTTGTGTTAATGGAATTTATGTGTGTGACCCATGTTTGAGTTCTATTAAGATGCATCTCTTTCTCTTACCCTGCTAGTCCCACACTTAGCCATTTCGGGAGCCCTTCTTGGTCCTTCAGTCTAGTGTAAGTTGTGAAGACATTATCCCTCTTACTAGGTGATGAGTGAAACTTATTCATTAGCCTCATTGACATATCTTTTCCTCCCATATTTTTTCACTGAGTCTTTTCTAAGGTCTCCTCCCTCTCATAGTGCATTAGTACTTCCTCAGATAAGTAACCTAGTCTTTTGTTACCTCCCTTAGTGAAAAGTGCATTCCAGATGAATAAGTAGCCATTGTTGGAGAGAATTGTGCCCTCCCAAGCTTGAGTGCACTTTGGAACAATAAATCATACTTTAGAGCAACAAAGTGCACTTTGGAAAAGCAAGAATGCTTTGTCTCTTAAAAAAGTGCATGTTGCACTCATGAAGCATGAATCCTTCATCCTCCCTTAGGTTGCATGGCTCACTCACAAAGCATGAATTCTTCATCCTTCCCTCAAGGCACATGACACACTCTTGAAATATGAATCCTTCATCCTTCCCTCTTCCCTTAGGGAACATGGTGTAGTCATGAAGGACGAATCCTTAGGGAACATGGCACACTCACAAAGCATGAAGCCTTCATCCTTCCCTTAGGGCGCATGGCGTACTCTTCAAGCATGAATTCTTCATCCTTCCCTCTTCCCTTAGGGTGCATGGTGCAGTCACAAAGCCTAAAGACTTCATTTGAGTGCACCCCTTCGACTAGAAGAATTGTTCCCTCCTAGTTCCTCTTAAGTGCACAGGCACACTAGGAAGACTCAAAACATGATCCCTTGTTCCTTCGATGTGTGCCCATGCACCCTCCTTTTTCCCTTGAGTGCATAAGTGCACCTTGAACCAACGAATGATTCTTCTTTCTTCGGACATGTGCCCTCCACCCTTGAGTTCGGTCTCTCTCTCTCTTGCTTGAGTCCACAAGTGCACCTTGAATGCCTCTTGTGAACCTTGACCATCCACTACCTTCAACGCAGTAAAAATGAAAAATGGAGCCTTCCTAAGCCACTGATGAGTTTGATTACACCCTCCTAATCAAGCCTCCTTCTTTTATCCCTCTCAAAGGCCTATCATGAGTTGATCATTCTATGAGCTAAGTAGTGATAGAATAGATATTTTTAAGGATGATTTCATTTTTTCATGAATGATTTTCTTTGGCAGGAGTACCTTCCTAGAATGACAACATGATTCTAAAAGCAAATAGCAAGGAGAAATCATAAAAAAACACTTGCATAGAAGAAGAACAAAAGAGAGCTATCATGGATACACGAAGCAAATCATCAACCGAAACAAAAAGAATACATTGCATGATGACTCAAAGGATCCCAAATCTCATCGAAGAACCTTTGGAGGGTGAATATAAGCAACAAAGTGGATATTTGATGAAGATGAAGCATATATCAGATCTACCATCAAGAATGCAAGATGAAGTAGTAAGGAAGACAACTTGTCATTGCCACCTCATCATGAAGCCTATGTCATCATTGTCAAGTTGTAACTTGAACAAGTGTCATTAAATGGTAAATGTGTGTCCATGTGTCATTCCGCATCATGTGGAATGTAATGATGTAATTATTAAAGAGAAAAGGACAAAGTGTGATGTGTGGATGTCCAAACGTCACATGTGGAATATGAAGAGTCACATAGTCATATATGGACAAAAGTCATCTAGAGAAGTCCAAATGTCATTTAGAAGTTCAAGAGTTGTTTAGAAGTCAAAAGGAAACATTATAAGTCCAAAATTCATGAGGTAACTCAAGAGTTATGAGGATATGAAAGGTCATTCCTCTTGTTATAAAAGAAACCCCATAAATCAAGCAGTGGGTCTTTTGGAGGCTTAAGCTTTGGAGAGCTAGTATTGACTTCTCTACTTGGCATACGAGAGAATAACTATTATTTGGAGAAGAAAGGAGTGACTTAATGTTCCACTACTAGAACTAGTGCCTCATTATTGTAACTGTGTTCTTGGATCTTTCACCTAATTGAAATTCAATGAGCCAACACATTGCACGCATGTATCACAAATGTTTTAGGACTATTCTTGGGATGTTTATGGTACATGGTGTGTTAATATGTACTAGAGATATTGAACTATTTCGGTGGCTTTGGTACTCATCTTGTTGAATGTTTCTTGTATTCACTTTAATAAGCATTATGTGAACTATTTTGCTAACGAATATTTTCATGCTCTCATGTGGCTCTCTTAGGTTAGTACTACTACTTCCTTCCAGAGACTCACTCTCGCCTCCCACTCGTGAAGGTCTCCTTTACACATTTCAATCGGTGTTTCACAATGTCAACTTACTTGTGTGTTCAAGGTTTATGTATATAATATCTTATGTTATCCATTGAAAACTAAGGCGAACTTTATAGTTATGGCAATCGGTTTGATACTATGGATGGGGCTCCTACTCTAAATGGTATCAAGTCTAATAGGGACTTCACATCTAGGAGACCCCTTGTATGTTGGGGGTATCTATAACTATCGACGGGAATAAAAGAAGACATTAACTATTCAAGAAAAATGTGGTAAAATATCATTTGAGGAAATAGCAGTATAATTCCTCGATAGTACACATCAAATGAAGTCAAAAATGAAAGCAATGTGTACGTACCTTAAGATAGTATGAAAGTATCATTAGAAGGATAGTAAACCTATTATTTGAATAAGATGGGAAATAAGCATAAGAACGACAAGGAGTTTAAGAAAGGAAAGTTTCTAAGTTTGATACTTAACCTTAGTGGTTTATATCTGATAAAGTTTGATTATGGGGGAAGGGAAAAGGACAAACTTGCAAATTTTCTAATGGTGATAACTTATTTTAGTCTTCATAACCATAACCAAATTTGAAGGAAGAGATGAACATGAAAGAGTAATAGATTTATACTTAAGGTGATTGAGCATAAGTTTCACAAATGATTGTAAGAAATCAATGAGAAGTGATAGCCTATCCTAGAATATGATGGATTTTGGATATAGGAATAATCAAGATGAAATAAGTTAGAACTCTTTGGGTATCCTATGAATGACTAACCATGTGGAAAATGGTTATTGAATAATAGAAGTATTTCCAAATAGGAACAGGACAAGAATCACTATAAGTTCTAAATAAAGGCAATGCCTATAGGCATCAATTGTTGGCAGTTAACCATCTGAATTAAATGATTGAGACAACAACACAAGTCATTTTTAAGATTTGCAGGAAGTATGGTAACAATAGATTAAAGAGGTAATGAAACCCTTATTTCTTGTAGTATGGAAATAAAGCACACCAGATAGAAATTATAAAAAATATTCAAGCAGAAAATGGTAAACACCTTAGCATATAGGTGTATTCTCCTAACTAATCAAATATTAGTGATAGTAGAGCAAGATGCTTAGTCTGAGTAACACCAATATGGAATTGTTAGGAATAGATTAGCTACTCAGAGCTTAGAGGAATATTGAACGTATATACCTAATTTATATCATTGAAGTGTTAAGAGAACTATAAAAATGTAATAAATACTAGGGTCAACTTTACATAACGATAAGTGGCAATATCTCTTAATGATATTGATAAGAAAATTGAGAAACATGAACAATTATTAAGGATGATTAGTAAGGGTCACAGTGATGACCCATACAATTTTAAAGTTTCAATATAGGAATGGATTACAAGTGATAGGCTAGGGAAATGTTTAAAGGTTTAGATGTTCAAAGTATGAAAACTATCTACTTATCAGTTTCCATGCCTTCAAAGGCAAAGGAAATATGTTATGTCATAAGTTGAGTCTTAAATATGGAAGAACAAACACCTAGAATAAAGAGTAAGAATATTGTATGCCAATGACTAGTCATTTATTTGGATTAGATGAACTAATTCTTCTAAGGGTAATAATGATAATTACCAGGTAATGGATCAATCGCTAAGGCTTAACTATTTTTTTCATGTATGTGGGTTAAGCATGACAGAAAACTTAAATAATGATGACCAGGTATTTAGATGCTATTGGGTATACCACTCCTTAAATGGATAATCCAAATATGTAAAGTGCTAAGAACCTTGGGTAATGATCAAAAGGTATAAAAAATCAAGAATTTTTGTATCAATGAATTATAGCATGCTAGTATGGACAATAATAAATTAATGCTAATTTCATTAACTAATCAAATATTAGTGATAGTAGAGCAAGATGCTTAGTCTGAGTAACACCAATATGGAATTGTTAGGAATAGATTAGCTACTCAGAGCTTAGAGGAATATTGAACGTATATACCTAATTTATATCATTGAAGTGTTAAGAGAACTATAAAAATGTAATAAATACTAGGGTCAACTTTACATAACGATAAGTGGCAATATCTCTTAATGATATTGATAAGAAAATTGAGAAACATGAACAATTATTAAGGATGATTAGTAAGGGTCACAGTGATGACCCATACAATTTTAAAGTTTCAATATAGGAATGGATTACAAGTGATAGGCTAGGGAAATGTTTAAAGGTTTAGATGTTCAAAGTATGAAAACTATCTACTTATCAGTTTCCATGCCTTCAAAGGCAAAGGAAATATGTTATGTCATAAGTTGAGTCTTAAATATGGAAGAACAAACACCTAGAATAAAGAGTAAGAATATTGTATGCCAATGACTAGTCATTTATTTGGATTAGATGAACTAATTCTTCTAAGGGTAATAATGATAATTACCAGGTAATGGATCAATCGCTAAGGCTTAACTATTTTTTTCATGTATGTGGGTTAAGCATGACAAAAAACTTAAATAATGATGACCAGGTATTTAGATGCTATTGGGTATACCACTCCTTAAATGGATAATCCAAATATGTAAAGTGCTAAGAACCTTGGGTAATGATCAAAAGGTATAAAAAATCAAGAATTTTTGTATCAATGAATTATAGCATGCTAGTATGGACAATAATAAATTAATGCTAATTTCATTGAATATCCCTAGGTATGAAAGCATGCATGACTAGATATTATGGCTCTAAATGATGGGAGATTACATTAAATCAACAATGTATTTAGACAAGAAAAATATGTGAGAACATAAGCATACTAATAGGGTGGTTACACATGTTTTGTGAATTGTCAACTTTCTTGTTAAAAGTAAAGGAATTGATAATTAGAAGATGATCAATGTTTGGATGATCTCACGGCACTCATAGTATCAATGATCACTCAGTAGAGATAATTAGGACTAATAAACTTAACCAATTAGATTTATGTATTAGATGGATTTTTGATGATAAGTTTTTCATTATCTATAAAAGTTGGTATTCATTATTAATTTATGTAGGCTAAGAAATTTGATTTGCTGATGAAACATGGTAAGGATGCTCATGATGTTTTATTAGTCTACATGTGATATGTGTAAAAGTTATTATCATATTCATGATGTTATATTATGATGTTCAGTTAACACATGGTTCCATTTATTATGTTTGTGTAATGCTAATCTTTCATAAATATATGTTAATGTTTTAATATTATGATATTATTTTATGGTGTAATGACATGTGGTGAATGCACATAGTTGTATGGAGAGAAGTGTAGTGATGGCATGTGTGAGCATGTGGTGGCTTTTTATGTTCTCGTGATGACATGTCAGAGTTAGCATGTCGATTTTTTCTATGAGATAATGATATTATGATTATAATCGATGCATTGAGTGCATGTTATGAGGTGGTGATTAATGGGATTTCATTAATGGGTTGAAAGGGCTAGCTCGTTTGATGATTTTGTAGGATCCCAAACCTACAAAGGAGGATATCTATAAGTAAAACCTTATGAGTTGGGGAAAAAATAAATTAACCAACATATGTTAATGGTTATTTTTCCTTGTATAATTCTTGATGGTACCTAAGACCATCTTAAGGAGGCCAAAGTGCCTAATATTGGAGTTGTGATACCAAAGTCTAAATGAAGGGTTGGATGAATACTTGTCAGTGGAGTTGTGAGGTTTGAATTCAATGCCTAGGGTTGAGTACCTACTAGGATTTGTGGAGGAAGTTAATCCATCCTTCCGAGAATCCTAGGTGTATGCAAGCAATGTACTAAACCAGATGTCTACTTGGGTAGATAAGGTCTCAAGCCTTGCGGACCTAATTAGACCAAGAGGCCTTAAACCTAGTATCAAGAGTTGAGAAGAAGCACTAGAGAGTACTTGTGCTTCCTACGATGTGAACTTTCAATGTTTGTTGTGGTCAATTCGGGTGGCTCTTATACTAGTAACATTAGGCGCTGATGTGGAGGACACGTAAGAAAGTTTTTAAAAAAAAGCATTTCTGTAACATAATTAAATTTAACTTCTATATGAAGTTACTTAAAGGGAGGAAGTATGTAATGCCTCATATTATTTAATTAAGTTAATAATAAATTGTAAATAATACATGAAAAATAATAGGTTGTTGCGCTAATGCAAAATTATTTGCATAAAACAAATTTGAAAATCTTTACTTCTCTTTGATACTATCACAGACCATTTCATGATATTTTCTAGGAATGGGTCTCAGACCCACATATAATCAGTTTCCATTTTGTGTGGTTTTTTGATATTTGTTATTACATGTATAACATCTATGATCTGAATCAGTTTCAGCAGTGCTCTCTACATAGAGCTGGAATGTAATGTATTATACATCTTGTTTCTTCTAAGTTTTGGGCATATCCAGCCTCAGATACTAGGACTCCCTGCGAGGAGTCATGACAAATGGGGCTTCTTAAGGCAGGCCTCTGGACCACAAATATGAATGCAACAGCATCTGCAAAATGTAATTTCTCCACATTAATAGAAATTACGACTTTTTCCTTATGGGAAAAAAAAATACATGAAAAATAATAATAAATAAATAAATCATATCGAAATAGAGAAATCTAATATAATAAAAAATAAAGTAAAAGGTTTTAAAAAATGGATAATAGTATAAGGATAATAATTGGAAGGTTTAATCAATCAACTACTTTATTAATAAAATAAAAGTGTAAAAAAAAACAAAGAAATTTATGGAAAAGTTAAATCGAGAAAAGGTTTTAAAAAATTTGCATGATGACAGGTGGAACTTGTGCATTGAGTTTCTTTGCATTGATAGATAAAGGATTTTTACTTAAAGAAGGAGGAGAATAAAATGGGACATCTTTTTCTTTGGAAATTGATGGAAATATTTAGAAACTCATGTAGGTAGTTGATTGAGGGTTTAAGGGCTCTAAGTTTTCTTCACTGGGAGAATCATCAACCACACTTGCTTGTGGTCAACTCAATCAAAGTTTCGATCACATCGGTTTATGTTTAGCTACCTTGTAAGTGAGTTTATTTTTGCAACTCTCAAGTAAAATTCTCTCAATTTGCTTCTCATGTGGATTATGCAATTACTAATGAAATTTTCTTTACTTTTATTAGTCAATGGGTATGGATTTCTATATATAATGTTTGTATCATTATTTTTGAAGTTTAATCCATTACATATTCACTAAAATGCATGTAATTTTACATTCAATCATTTGTTTGATGCAATTTAGGTTTCAATTTAAACTAAAATGAAAGGAATATATGTGCATCTTTAAAGGTTGTGAGTAATTGTAATATTTTGAACACCTAATTCTATTAGACAACCTAAGATATGCAATATGTATTTTCACTTGTTTTTGTATCAACCAATCCTTACTAAATACACACTACTTTAACTAAGGCATTCATTTTGCATGATTCAAGCTTACATGAAAAATATATTGAAATGGATCTCTCTGTCATTTTTAATGATCACACACAAGTGTAACATTTTGTGCTCTTAATTATGTTAAGCAACTTGAAATATTCATTATGCAATTTTAGTAGTTACAGCTATTATTATATCTAACCAACCTCATTCTAATTCATTCCAATTTATGCCCACACATGTTTGGTATGATTAATGTTGTGATGTAAACTACATTGAAATGGCTATCTATATATCTTTAATGGATGTGTACAATTTTGAAATTTTGGACACCTAAATTTGTTAAACAACTTGAAATATACAGTATGCGTACTTTTCACTTATCTCCATATTGAACAATCCCACTAAAATGCATGCTACTTCATGTTCATACATATGTTTAAGGTGAAATTCAAACTATGTGTGTGCATAACTTTTATTTTGGACAACTATAATTGTCAAGTATCCTAAAATATTCAATATATAGATTTAACTTGTTCTCATATGTAACAATCCTCTCTAAAATGCATAGCACTTTAAGCTTATACTTTTGTATAGTGTGATTCAATTTAGTGATGCAATTACAATAAAAAAAGATATTCATTGAATTATAACAGATGTTCTAATTTAACATTTTTTAAACTTGCTTTTATTAAACACCATGAATAATACCATATGGAATTTTGCACTTGTTCTCATATCAAAAATTCCTTACTAAAATGTGTGTTGGCATGCATTTGGCATGATTCAAGTTGTTAAAATGATATTAAAGGGATATCTATGGCTTCTTAATTTTCTTTCATAGTTTTTGACATTTTTGACACATAATTATGATAAAAATAGCTTTAGTGTTAAATATGAAAATTTAGCTCTTGTTATCATATCAAATAGGTCTCAATAGATGCATGTTAGTTTATGTTTAAAATCCATTTAGCATTATTTAAGTTGTGGTGTGAGGTACATAAAAATGGCTATATTTTCCACTTTAATGTCTATGCATAATTTTGAAATTTAAAATGCCTAATTGTGTCAAGTATCTTAAAATATGCATCATGCATATCTTTGTTTTCATATTGAACAACCATCTCTAAAATGCATGCCATTTTATGCTCAAAAATATATCTAGAAGCATTCAAATTGCTTTGAAAATATATTTAAAAATATATCTATTTCTCTTTAATAGATATGTATAATTTGACAGATATTAGGAGCTTGATGGCATTAGTATTGTTATGTGGATAGTCTCACAGTGGAAAATCCATAGCTGCCGAATACTTGAGGCGAGCTCTTGAATCCCAACACCCCTCTTCCTACTACAATTCTTGCATTATTGACGATCCCTCTCTCCATATTGATCGCAACCCAAGTTATGTCAGGTGTTGGAAGTGGAGTATGGCGACGACAAGGGTTTGCTGCGACACAAACAAAAAATGGAATGATGGAGCCACCGTCAACAGTATCCTCCTTGCCATGTTCAGAAGCGATGGAAATTGGAGCAGCGTGTTCATGCCCCCCGCGGCAAGTTTCCAGGACCGGTTACACAGTGGAACTTCACATGGGGAGGTCACATTTACTCTGCACCATGGAGCACCAAATTTGGAGGATGAGGGTCATGTATATGGCTATCGCCATCTCAGCCCAGACTAGCCTCCTCACAATGTGAATTCTTGGATAGAAGTTGGGTTGGATCAGAGGGGCCTTAATCAAATACGCTTTAGATCTACATCTTGATATTTATGTTGCATACCTACATGCATCAAGGATTCAATTCATCTTGCACAGCAAAGAGCCCCCTTCTCTCATAAAAAAATCTAGATCTATATTTAGGTTCAGATCTCAATGAGATACAATTAAAAGGAAGATTACAGGGTGCAGATCGAGATGCGGAGGATCTACATCATCTTTTAATAAAACCATTACTAGAAAAATGATCCTACTAAGGGTTAAGGGAACAAATCTAGTGACATATCTGAAGGAGAATTTCCAACAGATCACGAGTATTCTTGCTCTACTACAAAGTCTGATTTTTTTTGGGAAAAGTGTTGTAGGATGAGATTCATTTAAAATACTATGGTATTCAAAGGAATTCTACCATCATCTTGAATTTAAGGCTGCAAGATTGCTGCCCCAAGGGCGAGCTTTGCACCTGGATCATCTTCGGCTGGGAAGGGCCCGACCTCGTTCAAGGATGCATTAAGAGAGAATGATGCCACAAAGGACAAAAAAACCCAAATCTAACAAACCTAGGTCCATACATTGTAGAGAAAACGGAGAAAGCCCCAGATTTGTCCATAGAATTACTAGAAGTAAGTGGTATTTTCACTATTTTGCAAGAAAAAGCTATCATATGTTGATTTAATGGTTTCTGACCCAAATCTGAAGATCTAAATGAGTGGATCTACCTCAATTGGACTAGAGATTGTGACATTTATATGTGTGCAAAATGTTTTTTGTGGTTCAGTTTGATAACCAAAAAGTCTTTGAATATGTCATAAATGAAGGATCATGGTTTTAGGGAATAGCAAGTCTCTTTGTAACCCCATGGTTCCCTAGTTTTGATGCCAAATCAATGGTGGTAACAAAAATGTTGGTTTGGGTAAGGCTACATAATATTTCGCTACCCTTTTGGCACCACCAAGTCCTAGAAGGCACTGGGAAATCTTTGGGAAGGTTCCTAAAGATGGATCAAGAAATAATGGACAAAGTTATCTTCACTTTTGCACACATATGTGTTGAGATGGATTTAAGCAAAGGCCTTCCTGATCGTATCCACCTAACACATCAAGACTTCAAATGGACACAATGGTTAGATTTTGAAAATACCACTTTTAGATGTTGGATTTGCCATCAAACAGGGCACTTGCAGAACGCATGCAATCAAGCAAGGAAAAGGACAAAGAAAAGATCGCAAAAGAAAAAAGGTTGGAAATTCCCTTACCCTCCTTCTTCATATGGTGAGGATGAGGAAATGGATGAGACACAACAAAATCTAGAGACAAAAAATCAACAAGGTTCACAAAAGGAGGGAGAAGAGAAGAAGAAGGATCAGAACAAACGGATAGAGATTCCCAATGACTCAGCAATGGTTTTGATCCATGAGAACCAACACGAGGACAAGAGAATCAATCAAGGCCCAGTTGGAACAAAGTGATATCATGTTTCTGAGAGGTAAGATTTAGATAAAGAAGTCCCTAACACTTCAAGAAATAATGAGTTGGCTATTGTTTCATCTACTCTATCACTTGGGGTTTGGAAAAAAGTTCAAAAAAAAAACCAGTTTATCTGGTCAAATGTAATTTTATTATTATTTTTTATTTTTGTAGCCTAGCTACGATATGTGCTTAATGCACATACACTGTTCCCTTGGGACAATATTTGAATGCATTTGTGCATCTTCTCTATGTAACTTTTTATTTTTATTAATGGGAAGTCGCAGATTTTTCCTCGGAAAAAAATAGATATATATAATTTTGACATTTTGAATACCTAATTTTTCTAATCAAATTAAAATATCTAATATTTTTACTTAACACCTCACTTTATATTGAAAAACCCTCACTCAAATGTTGTTCAATTTTTTCTTAAACATCCCATCAAAATGATGATTCAGGTTATGATGTAAACTACTTTGAAAATGAAATCTATACCTTGTAATAAATATGTAAAATTTTAAATTTTAATACTAATTTTGTAAAAAATAAAAACATAAAAACCTAACATATCTAATATTTATTTTATATTTAACATATATTCCCTCATGATTCAAAGTGAAATACGAACTCTATTACAAGGGAGCATGATTTAGAGTACTATTGATATATATACATATATCATTAAACACCTAATTTTATGAAAGCAATTTTGAATATTTAATATTTAATAGGTACAAATGAAGCCAACATTATAAAGAGCATCATATGTGACACTATTTTATTACATATAAAAAAATATTATAATTTATTGTTTACTTATCTATTAAGGTATTTAATACTTAGACATGTTAACTATTAATTAAATTAACAATAATTCTTATTCAAAATACACTCTTTTGTAACTTTTAAAAAAATTCGCATAGAGTAGCATAAGTTGAAAAATGTTTGTACTTTATTTTTCTATATTAACGAGGGAAGTATTAAAAGTTATTCATAAAAATATATATAATATATGTGTTTGCATATTTATGTGGGTGGATTTTGTGATTGTATTGTGATTGAATTATGTGGATTTTTCAATAGCTTTCAGGCACATTTTTGCTAAAGGAATCATATGTAATTTGGAGATGGGATTCAAAATTTAAGTGAAGAAGAAAAGGAACCAATAAGGTAAGACTGTGCATTTATATTAAGAAAAGAAAAAATCCCATAAACAACTTAAGTAGAGGTCAAATGCTAGCTCTCAGAAGCCTCAGAAGCAATGAAGACATTGTTATTCGAAAAGATGACAAAGGAGGAGCTGCAGTTGTGATGAAAAAAGCAAATTATGTCTCTAAAATTAAGCACTACTTGTACAATAGTGAAAGCTACAAAAAGCTTAAGGACAACCCCATTACCCACATCATCAAGGAGGTTAAGAAATCCATTAAAAATTCCAATCTTGATGAAAGGATTAAGAAACTCCTATTACCCAGCAATGAAATTACCCCCAGAATTTATGGGGCTCCAAAAATTCACAAGAATGATGTTCCCCTTAGACCTATAGTAAACACAACTGGATCCCCCACATATGGATTAGTAAAATAAGTAGCCAATTCCCTTGCCCCGCTTGTTGGCAAAACCGACTCCTATATTAAATATTCTAATCACTATGTGGAGTTTATCAAAGATAGAAGGTTGAATCCTAAAGACCAGATTGTTATCTTTAATGTAACACAACTATTCACAAAGATTCCCCTTGAGGAAGCTATCCAAGTTGTTAAATAGGTGGCAGACCCAGAGACTGCCAAACTTGCTAAAGTTTGTCTTCGTTCTACATTCTTCACCTTCCAAGGTGAGTTCTTTGAGCATACCATAGGTGTGGCTATGGGGTCACCATTATTCCCCATAGTAGCCAACCTTTACATGGAGAAATTTGAGAGGATTGCCTTAGAAAGCTAACCTCTCAAACCCATGTATTGGATGAGGTTTGTTGACGGGTGTGGACTGGACACATGGGGATTCTAAACTAAGCAACTTTCTTAAGCACCTTAGCAGTATTTCTAGTGACATTAAATTCACGATGGACATTGAGGAGAACAATTGCATTTTGTTCCTTGGCATTCTTCTTCTAAGAAAAAGTGATGGATCATTAGGTCTAAAGAAGACACACACAGATAACTACCTCCGTGTTGATTCTCATCACCATCCATCCCAGAAGATGGGGGTCCTCAACACACTCTTCACTAGAGCATTAAGAATATCTGACAAGGAGCATGTAAATGAAGAAAATTTTCTTGGAAACTTGTTACAAGCTCAGTGACATCATTAAAGCCATCATAAAATCCAAATCTAGAACCACCACTAATCCTGCCGCATCCACCTCTGAAACCCCAAATGGAAATACATATCTTCCTTACATCCAGGGTGCCACTAAAAAATTAGCCAAAATTCTTAGAAAGAAAGGCATATCAACCTTGTTCAAACCCTTGGATATTATCCAACGTAAGATGAGATTTGTGAAAGACAAATTGGATCACTTCCAGCAAAAAGGTGTTTACAAAGTCAACTGCTCATGTGGTAAATGTTACATCGGGGAAATTGGAAAGACATTCAAAAATAGACTCAAAGAACATAGTGGTGACATCAAGAATGGAAGAATTAAATCCTCATCTCTTGCAAAGCACTCTTCTAAGACTACTCATCATATATGCCTTGAGGATGTGGAATTGATCTCTAAGGAGAACCATTACTATAGGGGGAAGATTCGTGAAGCCTTGGAGATCATAAAACATCCCAACAATCTCAACAAGGACAATGTGATTGAAGTTAACAGGCGCTGGATACCCCTACTTACACAAAAATACAACGTTTAATCCACATCCACATTTACTCATTCCTTAACCATATGGTCCCCCTCTTATTCCTTCATTAATATCACAAACCCTTAATGATATTAATTCAGAGAATAAATAATTTAATTCATAATAATCAACATAATACATTAATAAGCTTACTTACCTTAAAGCTAACCTAATTAATATATAATTCAATTAATTAATATATATGAAATTGAAATATATTCTTATATATTACTATTTAAAACATTTTAGCATATTAATATATTTAAATTAGAATTAAAATTATTAATATATTAAATTAACATTTAATATATTAATATTTTTAAAATAAACATTTAAATTATATTAGTATATAAAATGCTAAATTAAAATTAAAATCGTATATTTAAAATATTTATACCTATTAAATATTCTAATTTAACTCATTGATTTTTTTAAAACGATATTAAAATTAATATATTTATATTAAAAGATTTTATCTAATTTCAAACTTATGAACTCCATTCTGTCGGCCATTTCCTTTGTTGAATCCCTCTATTTATAATTTAGTTTTTTCATTTGCTTTTTCGACCTTTGTCCTAGCAATGGGTCTTGTGGTAAATTTGAAACGTCGATAATCAAATATGTGGAGCAATTTTCGACAATAAAATCATATATAATATCTATTTTTTATTGAAAATTATTAATAGAAAAATATATACTAGCATTTGCCGTAAGTCATAGAGTGGGGAAGAATAGCAAATCCGTCAAAATTAAGATTAAATCGATCTATTAATTTTTCATTTACATACAATGAAATCGTATGCAACGTGGGATAAGAATCTCAAAAATCTCAAGTTATCATTCAGATAAATTTCTATAGTCCATGTTCTATTTTAAATATTTTACTCTTTTGTCATAACTGGAAGAATCTCAAGTTATCATTGAGATAAATAAATCTCTATAGTAAATACTATATATATATATATATATGAATGAAGATCTCTGTTATGATTTATATTACTTTGGCAATGTCATTTTTCTCTGGCAAAGTTGCATCCATTGGTTTTTTTTAAGACATTAAAAGAATCTAGCTGCTATGGTTTGTTATGATCAATGAGTTATCTTTCAGATTATATTGTAGATGATATTAGATACATTAAATCATTTTGAAATAAACATGGACATGCCGTTGGCATTGATTAGCGGCATATGCTACAATAACTTATCTTCATTAAAAGAGGTTGATGTATTCATTGAGAATCTCTCACACTAAAACTTCTTGAAACATGGCTTGAAACACCATGTGTTAATGATGTTTTCATAGAACTTGCAACAATGAATGTTGAAGGCAACATGGATGTTGTAGAAAATAAAAATGTTAATGAAATTTTCATGCAATAATGTCCTTGAAAGACAAAATATTTTTATGATTTATTTTGGAACGAATTGATGAAGAGCAAGCTATGGAAGGTGACATGTGGTAGTCGTTTACATAGAAGCCAATTTTTGAAGAAATAGAAGACATGCATGGACAACTTGGAACAATTGAACAGTTGCACCAGTGAATAAAAACACTGAAATCTGAAGCTTACAATAAAAAGACAAAGCTAAAGAAATGAAGAAAAGAAAAGGAAATCCAACTAATGTCAAAAATAAATAAATTGTAAGCATAGCTTAAACTCGAACCAGAAAATATCTTAGGCATCGTGCATTTCTCCGGGACCATTGAGCCCCATCGCGTCAAACTTTTCGGGAGTGGGTGACCCACCACCTCCCTGCTGGCGCTCACCATGCCGACACATTTTCAAAGTGAAAGCTAGCGCCAAATTAGCAGCCCGCGTTCTGTTTTCATTTTGTTTTCGCTCCCTTGCTCCATTCGCGCTCCCCTGGCTCACCTCGCAGGTCCTCTGCAACCCTCAAGCAGTCACTGCTCCCGCTCACAGTGCTAAATCCCTGCCTCCGATGCGCGCTAAGGTGTAAGGTGAATTAAACCATAACAATAAAAATGCAGACTGCTTAGATACGAGATTTCATTACTTGGTACAACGGGTTAGGTTTTAGGGCTTGCTACATTCTTTTGCCATTAAAAAAATAATGTTTAATATTGTTATCTTACGAGACAACTCACAAATCATTAAAGAAACAAAGTTTATAACACTCCAATGCATTTTCGGCCATGAATAATCGAGTGCGTATATCAGTAAAACAAATCAAACAATCAGTCTGCATTTACATACACCTCTTATACATAAAATCCAGTCTAATGATGCATTAAGTTTAAGATTATTTCTGCAAGGGGGATTAAAGATGGACACAGGTGCCTCTGCTTTGTCTTAAATTTTGGCTATGATCTAAAATCTTTGAGGTATGAAAGTAGATTCGACCAAAGATGCACAATATAGCACTTCAACTATTAATGTACTATATTGTTAACAATAATATGATTCTATAGCAAAACCACAAAAGATAGGGCTAATTTCCCACATAGTAGTAAATCGACCACCAATATACTTTGAGTGCAACGTTAAAATTCTATAATCCAATCTTCTAACTGAAACTGGTTACTAGATTAATGTCTAACTACCGGATAACTGTTATGTTACCCTTGCTCCAATTTCCACTTGTGATGGGAAATCCTTGTTGTAATAGTTGTGTTGGTTGTCTTGCCACAGAGGTTCGAATAACCTTCTCCTACTTTCAACAATTCAACATGCCCTGTTAGGTTGTTCCAAGTTTGAAACCGCTGCCTCTTAAAAGATCAAGGGGGACCCTCTTTGCTTCTGGTAGCCCTGGGTTAGAACTTTCTACCACCAAATAATTTGAATGATCCTGGATTGGTTGTGCTATTGTTTTTGTTACCTGATCTGTCCTTACCCTCCAACCCGTTTCAGCTGCCAAACAAAAATTTACTTTGACCCTCCTGCAGCCTTACAGTCCAACGCTGATTCACTTTGCATAGAATTGTTGTTAACTACCAAATGCTTTAAACAAAGGGGAGAAAACATTCAAATTTCTAGGTTGGCCCTACCAGTTCCTGTAGCATATGGAGAGCTCTTCAAAAACATTTCGAAGGCACAAATGTTGTCACTGCAGATCCTTGTATTGGTTGGAGTGAAACTGGTTTCCTCCTTTAAAGCATGTAACAGAAAGAGGGGGGAGAAGAGGGGATTCATTTACTGTGTGTTTTCTACCAATGTTGTTAAGGGCCAGACCTATAACTTCATGTATGTTGTCACAAAAGACTGTTAGAAAGATGAGTATGAGGTCTTCAACTATCACACCATTCACCACCTCACCTGATCCACTTCTTACATCATGGTAACCCGTCTGATGCAACACTTAAATTTAAGATTTCAAGATATGCCTCGGCTTGGAAATCAGTTTGCACAGGGATCTTAACACTCAGTTGTGCTCCTTCAGAATTCTTTTTCTTTAATGAGGAGAGTGATGGTCTCAAGCAACTCAATCGAACTATGTTAATTGATAGCTATTGTCTTAGCGTTAATATTCTCCAGTTGAGAATTCGTTTGGGAATTTCCTTGGCTTATTGTAAAATTCTCAACATTCTCAGTCAGCCTCTCAACAAGATGGTAGTGGATGCATTGAGAATCCAATCTCACTATTTCCTCGTCCATACAGTGAGATGGATGACATGGTCTGCTTGGGGCTATAGGATCCT
The DNA here is from genome assembly GCA_000404065.3 of Pinus taeda. Lineage (NCBI taxonomy): Eukaryota > Viridiplantae > Streptophyta > Pinopsida > Pinales > Pinaceae > Pinus > Pinus taeda. The sequence continues at coordinate 46,789 of APFE030546166.1, forward strand.
TCAAAGATAATTTTCAAAGAGTTGGGGCTAGATTTTAGCTTTTGGTGTTGTATGATCTTATCAGAAATCCAAAGAGTTATCTGTCAGATGAATATCATAAGTTTATATGCTTCAATGTGGAGAAGTGAATGATCCCGATGGCACACAAAATGCTTCAATGGCAAAGGTAATGCACGATGTAACTGTTGATTGCAATGCCTAGGGAATGTTGAAGCCCTCTCATAGCACATCCTCCATGAGTTGACTTCTACAGATTCATGGCGATGCATTATACTTTGTTCCTTCATTCAGAATCACCCCACAATAATCACCCCCAGCACCTTGGAGGATCTCGGGCATTTCAGTACTTGTTTTGCCAGCGTCTTTCATGCATCTAGGGTAGTCCTCACAACGCTATTGTAAATTCTCCTAGACAATAATTGTCATTTATCTTTTGGCATAGTATACACGCTATGTTTGCTCCAAGAACTGGTGTAACTCTAAGAAAACCAGTGGTCGATCACTAGCATTTATATATTGAAAAACTTTATCAGAGATCTTAATGCATGATTGACTAAACACATAGCCATCATTAAGACAGTTTAACCATTTGCAGCAACGACACAACACATCATCCACTATAACTTTATTAAATGAAATAATACTTGGCACATATTCCTGTTCATCTGCTATTTTGGAATCCACGTCTCCTGGATCATTGTTCTGTTGTTGGGAAATGAAGGGATGAATGTTGTTCAAAACTGGAAAGATAATCTTTCCTGAGATCTAGTTATCATAACTTTGAACAATGATAGGGTTGCCTGGAACTTACCATTGTTCTTTGCGGCTGGGGGCTTCTTCAATTCTATATTCACAACTTGCCGAACATGAACATCCATTGGCCATATCAATATAATCAAAATTTGTGTCTTCTAAGGGTCTACAATGAATGAAAAATAATTCCCTGGGCCTGTACAATGTTCAAGGGATGAACTTGGCATAAAAAATGTCTTGTGCTTCTATTTATTGCAGTAATTGTAGTTATCATATACAAGAAGGCCTTCAAAATCGATGAGTAACCTGGCACCGCCTTGCTTCAAATTAAGTACAAGGTCAAACTTGTCCACATCTCCTTCATTGTCATCAGCAGGGTCGAAAATGGGAACACTGTCAAAATGCACCTATAGAGTTTTATCATTGTTTGGGTCAAATTCCGAATGCAAGTCTGACTTGATATAATCATGAATTTGGAGTGTGTTATAATCAGGATAGTGCCTTGGGAGCCTGTGGGAGCTCTGTCATAGCATTTGGAGCTTCTGGAGTCAAATTCTCTTTCAATATGGAATTAATAGAAATTTATTTGCCTAGAAATCTAGATAATGCTTCTTTAACTGTTGATCCTCATCTTGAAAATCTGAGTTGTTGATGACAGAGCTCTGAAATTTTTTCCACCTTTCTTTAAAAAGGGAAATTTGGCCACATATTTAACCAGCTATCCTTTTTACTGATATATTCATGTTCGTAACTTTGGAAACAGTTTTATTCCTGTTGATCTTTGCCATCTGTATTTTTTACCAAGTTTTGTCATTCTCGCAAAATTAGAATTCCTTGTGTAATTCCTTTGTTTAGGCTAATGAATGGCCAGTTGTTGCATTGATTTTGTCTTCCTTCTATTTGAATACCACTAACACTCCTTTATTTAAACAAGAAAGCAAAGATTCATGTATCCCCAGTACTTGTCACAACAGAACCCCAGCTTTGAGTCTTTACCCGTACATGTAATGAACTGCCACAACTGGTAGCTATTGGAGCTTGCTCGTAATAGATGATTCCTAATAAAGAAGGAATTTGTTGCACAAGTTTTGCTTGATGGCTAGTTTTCTTTTTTTATTCTTTTTTGGTATAGCCAATAATTCAGAACTTGAAGACAAAATATAAGAATCAAAGATATCATGTCATGGTCATACGCAGAACAAAATCCGATACTCTGTTGCCCTGGAATGACGAGCACAATACTACAACTGGCAAGATAACATGTCAATTGTGATTACCTCTTAGGAAATATAGGGGTCACTCAGATCACAAAACTCTTTATTTATGAAAAAGACATTTTCATACAAGAAGAGATTTGTGAAAAACCTTATTTGTACTGATAAGAAATTGACGTGCCTTCGCCCTTGCTACAGCCCATCCTGTTGTCACTGACGTTGTAGTTGTCTATTTAGCAGCTATATTATCTTTCTAATGAAGACATCCTGGGTGACCCGGAAATTCCTTTCTGAAACAGAAACACGAGGATACTCTTCGTAACAATTCTATACAATTCGATCCCATCCACAGTTCTTTAAAGAGGTACGGAACTTCTCTTATTGTTTTGAGAAACTTAATACAATTTTCAAGGATTTATTTATTCTCTAAGATCCCTGTAATAGTTCGAGTAATCAGGGGTCTGTTTTGTGTTTTTAAACCTTGTTTTTGCGGGTATCTGATGTTTTTGTGTTCAGATTAAATGAGTGGAATTCATGGGAACACTTGCTTGTACAACAATTTTGAATAACTTCAGCGGTCGTTGGAAACTTGTAATTTATAATAGGCGTTATTATGAGGACAAGTGTCAAAACATAAAAAAACCTGGAAACATACAGATTCCTAACTGCTGATGTAGCTTACCGCAAAAGAAAGTCGATAGATAGAAGATGAAAGACGAAAAAGAGCGGATCACGACCAGATGTTGAACCCTTTATGTATGTTCTTCACTGGTAAGCACTTAATTTTGTGATCAGTTATAAGGGGATTTTACCTTCTATTACATCCAGATTCGTGGAATAAACAATATTTGAGTGAATGAGATGATTGGTGGCATCATTTTTGTGCAATTTCATTAGATGAGGGGTGTACACTCCTGGAATGAGTAAAATTTATTTTTCTTTTCCCTCCATGTATCTTACTTCCATTTCCATTTCCATACCAGAAATTGGCACCTTAGTATTTTAGCAATATCCGAGGATGGCAACATCGGATGCTCCTTTTCTGTTGTATATTGTCAAGAAAGGGTTGTCAATGTTCCTTCAGAGCTACGTTTTTTTGCAGGGTTGATTGTATTTCGTTCAATCTGTGCCTAATGACTTTAGCTTTTCGAAGAAATCATATTTTGAATGCTTGGCATTCAACTTAGCATGGAGGGAGTTCTTGCCATAGACCATGACATCATCTAAAAATACAACAAAGAAATTTATAAAGACGAGGCTTGAAAAGGTTATTCATTAATCATGAATGTGGTTGGAATATTTGTAAGCTTACAGAGCATCACCTTACACCTTAGCGCGCACAGGAGGTAGAGATCCAGCACCGTGAGCGGGAGCAGTGACTGCTAGAGGGTTGCAGAGGATCTGCGGGGTGAGCCAAGGGAGCGCGAACGGAGCAAGGGAGGGAAAACAAAACGAAAATAGAACACGAGTTGCTGATTTGGCGCGAGCTTTCATTTTAAAAATGTGACAGCATAGCGGGCGCCAGCAGAGAGGTGGTTGGTCACCCGCTCTCGGAAAATTTGAGGCGATGAGGGTCACGATGCTGGAACATGACCCTATGTTGGAAAGGATTTCATGCGAACCAATGCTTCTAGTGCATTACCCTAGATTAGCATCTCATCCCATTTTAAAGTACTCTCGACAAACAACATCATAGCATTCAAAGGGATTCATTAAAAAACCTTAAAACAACAGAAAAACTCAAAATCTGCCAAGCAATTGTAATCTGCTAAGTCCAAGATTATCAAACAAAATTTATTAACTCAAATCATATTCAGTAGAAAGGGCCGTGAAAAGATCCCTTTATTTCCTAAATGGATAAAGAATGAAGGAAGAAAAGCGTGTAGCAGATGCAAAATACTCTGGCACTCGTCCAAAAAAGAATGGCCTCCACAAAACCTAGACCTATAATGCCGTATACATATCAGAAATATACATAAAATAGGATAATAAAAGCCACCCCTCCCTGATCATTAAAAATGACCAAGAGCAACGGCAACAGATCTCAGTAAAATCGAGAGGCCAAGAAGGGTATGAATGAGGCCATGATGGCGAAAAATAGAGAGGGAACGAAGGTCATGGAAGCAGCACCTGCCTCCATTGTTGGACTGGGAGATGCTGCCGTCACCTCTGTTGCTGCTGTAGTTACTCCCGCTCCCACCATTATCATCACAACAGCCAAGAGAGCTGCAGATGCGTAGTTTCCTGCACCGCCCATTCTCGCTCATGCTCACAACGCGCCTGTTACTGTGAATTGATGTTGCAAAGCCCAAATCCTAAGTGCAATTCCTGCTGAGCAAATGTGAATCTCAGACAGGCCACTCCAAATTCGAAGCGGAAATCTCCCTGCTCGAAGTTCTAGCAGTCGACCAGAATGGACCAAGAAATGCGAGATAACAGGTTTGCAATGCAATGATTGAGAGTGTATGCATATTAATAATCCTCTGCGCCTCGGAGGACCAAGAGACAAATCACGCGTTATGGAGAAATATTATAACAAGCACATGTCAGGGAAACGAATCGCTGGCTGGTGGTGCGTCTTTCCCGCTTCCTCATTAACCATTGAGTTTTGGATCAGGGTTGATCAACGATCACACTTCATTCAATCGTCTAATACCACAAATCTACGGTCAACAATAAGACACGGTGGCAACTGGGGTAATTCATTTCAAAGGGAAACCCCTTACGGCGTAAATATATTATTTTGTGTATTAAAATATAAAATATATTTTATAAAAATAGGTATACAAGTTAAATTTTTAAATGTGATCACATTAAGGAAAAAAATTATTTCCGGTAAATTTGGATTTTAATAATACTTAAATTAAATATATCAAAAAAATTATAAATTTATAAGTTTTTGGATATAAAATTCATTAGAATATACTTCTAGAATAATTTTAAATGAGTTGTAGGAGTGATTTAAATGTGATAACATGTATTCCCGATGGGAGCAAAGAAGCATGGAAATGGGAGATCAATAAGGCACTCGTCACTCCACAAAATCCCAAGGTTAATAAAAAGGGGGTGGTGTGGCATTACCCCTCCATCCGTGATATGTGTGGTGTAATGTTTAAACCTATGGTGGGTACCTCTCCAAGTTTCTCGACTCTTCTTTGTGGTAGTTTGTCAATGATTGTTGTATGGATTCTCCAAAAGCGGTAGGGTTGCATTACAGGGGCTCCTTCAAGCCTAGCTCTCAGCGTTCATAAAGGTAGTTTCTGGTTTCAGTGGTTGTCTCTTGTGCCAAACTTTGGCCCACAAAAGCAAGCCCAAAAATCCTGGGACTCTGGTGTTTAAAAGGTCTTAATTTCTCATGCATAGTTGGGCGTGGGTTGAGAGCGGTTGAAGGTAACACTATAGTGTTGGTCTGCAATTTGTTTTACCCTTCTTCGTTCAGTCGAACTATGAGGTAATTCTAGGTTCCTAACTCGTCTAGTTCATAATCATTGTCTTGTTTAATTGTTGGACTATTATTGGGTTCAGTTTCCTCTCTCACGTTAAATTGGTCGTTGGATTGTTTAGATTGTTCATTCGGATTTAAGTGCTCTCTATTAGTCTACGTCTCATGGGTTTGTTCAAGAAGATAGGTCACAGACCTCTGGTTCCCACAACTTACTTTTTCTCCTTCAATGGCTTTGTCTTGGCCCAGTTGATGGGGTTTTGAATGCTCTGCATCTACCACACCTATTTATAGGTGGTTTGAACCATATTTTGAAGCTATGGTACCTTCCAGAGGAGGAACACGTAGTCCCTATAGGTGGCAGATATACTCAGAGGTTCCCTTCTTTATTGGTGTGGTTGGTCCTTCTCCTGAGGTATTTTTGTGGTTTAATTGAGCTATGTTTCTCCCGTCTCCTGGCTCAACTCACCATGCCACGACATCTTGATCGTGCCCATCAGGGTGTAGGGGAGCATAGATAGTCTAGTTAGCCTCACTTTAAGGTACATGCCCAAGCAGCGGTAGCAGCATTTCAATTTTCAACTTCTCTTAGCATGCAGGGGGACATGCATTTCTTTGAAATAGTTGTTCAAAGAGAAAGGCAAACATTTTATGACTTTGAGTTCATCAGTGAAGTCTCCCATTGGTTCCTAAAGCCTAGGAATGCTAGGGGAGGAGATCTCAATACATTCATTCGGTCACCCTGCATTATCAACTAAAGACATTACTGGGGCAAGTCCTCAAGGAAAATCATGATGATCGAAATGAAATTATCTCCTTACTAAATTATCTCCAACAGAACCAATGGTGTATGCAAGACATATTAGACCATCTAGATGCACATTTGGCTCATAAGGAAAATCATATATTGTGAATTCTGGTTTCTGCCTCCCCTCGACTCAAGACTAGATAATGTCACTCTAGTAACTCCAACATACTCTTAATGGTTATCTGTTGTCTTTTCATGTTGCTGGTATTTTGTTCTTGTGTTACCCTCTGATTTTGGACTGCAAAGTATTTTTGGTATGTTATAACCATGTTTAGAAATTATCTACTGGTCAACAAATTTGGTAAGAGTGAGGTCGGTAGAATTTTGACAAACTATGGGCAATGATGTAATATTTCTCTATAAATAAAAAATATTGACATACAATAAAAATGGGATAACATTTATAGTTTAAAAATGGTTATTAGTATATCATAATTAGAAACTTACGTGTTATGTTTTATAAATTTAATTATTTTTCCCAAACCAAAATGATACATATAATTTAAGAAAAAGATTGAAAAAAAATTAATGATAAGATATAGTAATATGACATATTATTTGTTAATTAATTATTAATATCAAATGTGCATTTAAAATTTGCTCAGTCAAGCTTCTCCTCCTATTTTCTATTAAGAAGTGATGTCACCAATTGCATATTTTTGGAGATTGAAAGATTGTTATAAATTGGTTTAATGAGATTACTAGATGCCACATACATGCATTGTATCCTATTCTTGAAGAGATTTTACAGTTAAAGATTGCTTTTGATCGGATTTCATGTTACCATATTTACAAGGAAAGGAACTTCAATGCAGACACTCTCTCTGAAGCAGGCACTGAGAAGAAATTTGGGCACATGGAAGATCCTGGAGTAGGTAGATGAAACCACATATGAGTATTATCACAGGCCTTTCATAGAGGGGCTACAGATGACCATATTACTAGACTAAATACTTTTTTCATTCTATTTCTCTTATATAAAATTCCCATGTGATTGGGAGGATATTGTATGCATTTTTCTATTTTATGATGCAAGCTTATATTGTTGATAAACATTTCTCTATGGACACGGAAAGGGGCTTCTAGAGGCCAAATCTATTTATCTTTTTTGGATGGTTGTATTAGCCCATTTTTTAATGCACTACTGTGCATATATATAATGTAATTTTCTTATCTATTAATGAAAATTACGACTTTTTCCTCAAAAAAGAAAAATCAAATTTACATTTAAAGAAAATGAACACTAGAATTCATTACTTATAGTCAAAAAGACACAAAAATAATGAACATTGAATTAATTACTCATAGTTAAAAAATGTATAATGATGGTGATGATAATGAAAAATGTCTATTAAGAATGAATTCGGTCTACTCGACCTTAAGAAGGTATGAAATTATTTGACATTCTTTAGAATTTTATTTTTGTGTCGAAAGAACATTGAGAGAAACATTCCAAGATCACCATAGTTTTGTTAATTTAAAATGTTAGGAAAGTTGGTGTATGACAAATCTTATGAAATTGAGATCTTTTCTAAGTATATGTTGGGAATTCTAAGAGATTTTTTTCATCTTCAACCCTCTTAGTGTCACAAAGGTGACAGACTCTTTCATGCCATGATGTTTTGGAAATTGACCAGTGTCTAGTTTCATTATGGATCTCATGGGAATCTCTTCTTATTTTAGCAATGTTAATTTTATTCTTGATTTTTGTTTTTTCCTTTGTTTTCACTAATAAGAATCATTGTTGTTACTCATTGTAAGTTGACCCTATTGAATGTTTTGACTTATTTATCAAAGCTTTTTAGGTGCATGGGCATGGGTGAGATACCAATTTTTATACTTTGTTGGACGCCTAGTGTGCATCGTCATTTACATTGCAAGCATGGTATTTTAGGATGAATGAGATTTGTGCATGTTTTTATCTTTTTGATTTTCATAAATATGACCCAATTGCATTGGTCTTGAATGGAGGTGTGATTAGGTAGTCCTAAATAACTCATGAAATAGTGGTTGAATATTTTGACCCATGAAGTTGTTATGAAGGATGTGGAATTTTTTCATGTTGTTGATGGTCTAAGGTTATGTTCCTTCAAACAAATAAGAGGTCAAGCCACTAGTATGGGGGAGGAAAGATGTTTCGATAACATATTATTTTGTTCAATACAATCAGATATCTAACACTTATAAGATTTAAATTCCAACATAACATAATTATGGGGTGAGTTGAGATGTGAAATTTTATGAGGATGTATGCTCCTTTTGATCATAAGGTTTCATTTAGTGTTTGAAAAAATGGAGGAGGTTATTATTCCAAAATCTAATTTGAAAGTCTTGGAAGAATCATATCCAAGTCTGGTAGATGAGTTCTTAAGGAACCGGATATGCTCTCACCCATTACTCCAACCCGCAGAAACCCAAAATGGTTTCCTCAAACATTACAAGCCATATTAATTCCAACGGGATATGTAAGCCATATTACATTAGCTACTTCCACCTGCATCCTCCTAATGGTTTTGAGTTGGTAAAATGTGATGCCTCGATCAAAAATAGTGAAGTTTGGGTGACAGTTCCTTTCTCATGGCCATTATTTTACTATCAGACTACAATAAGTTTGAATACATTGTCAATTGGGATTATCTCAGGTGGTTGGGAGGGATAGATATTATCTTCCCACCTAGGTTCAAATCCCCACTAGTGACATGATGAGTTATAATGCCTTGATAATTATTGTTACAATGGATTCGTATCAATGAATATTGTTGTATTGGTTTCAATCCTTGTGAACTCTTAAGTCAGTATACTTATGGGCTAGCCTGGTACCAACAACCTCACTCTAGTCCTCAAGCTGAGAGGGAGGTTGATTTCTTTCCTCATAATTAAAACAAAACAAGAAAAAACATTTCATAGATCACAAGTATAATTGAAATGCAAGGGGAGAATACTAGTCATTAGTGAAAACATTTTGTTGTAGTAGTGTTTTTGGGAACAAGTTTTGGGATTTGAATAAAGAGCATAACGCAAAAAATATACTAAGCAGGAAAACCAGTCAAAGGATAGCACGCGGAAGTGTGATGAATAAGGAAATTCATTAGGTTAATTTTGCATTTACTAGCTCATAGTAATCTTTACCAGACCACAGTAATAATTTACTACTAAGGGGTTTTTCGTCGGCTTGGAACCAAATGTAAACCTATAAATAGATCAAGGTCAAAAAGTAAAACACACACTTGGATACATCTAAGACATAAATAGACATATGATTTTTCACTATAATGTTGAAATTTTTGCTAGGCTAGTGAGTGGCTTTGGACATGATTGTAATGTAAGATCCATTGAATGATAGTAAAAAGATCAAGTTTTGGCTTATTATGTACGTTTGAGAAATATGTGAAGGTTTGTCTACTTTTAATGATATTGTGACATTAAAATGTATGCATGATGCGGATTAGTGCGCAGAATTGGGGTATACTTCATTTATTTTTCTAAATAATACTAAGGAATAATATGTTGAATATGGGTAACACTAGCTTAAGGTCCCCATCTCCTTCATCATTTCATAATTCTTCAGATTCCTGTAGCCCCCCCAGATAACTGGGTGAGACTTCACCTTCTTGCAGGTGTTTCTAAAACGGTCAATGTCTAAATTAGTTTTGTTGGCAAAATATCTCGAACCCCAATTCTACCCCCTATGCGCCAACAAGTGGTTTTGTTGTCAAAACAGAGATCTATGGCTAAAGGGGATGTGGAGACCAACTAAGGACGAGATATAGCAATGGGAGGAAATAAAATAAAATGAGTTTGATGTAGACCAAGCCAGAAATCAAAAACCCTGAAAAATGGATGCAAAGGTTATGTTTTTACATATTTTCACAAAATATTATTTCCTAAAGTTTTTCATCATTTTGGACAAGTGGTTACAAAGGTTGGCAGAAAAGAATGGGACTTGGCATCTTGTTGTACCATATAGTTGGACTCCATAATTGATCTAGAGGGTGAACTCTATAAGCAACAGGCTTCTCACACAATTTATTTTTTGTTAAATAGTGTGTTGGAAGGTTATATTTTTGAATTTGTTATGGAGGATACTCAAAGGTACAATGCATCTGAAATGGATTTTCTCAAGGGACCAGAAAGAATATATTTGAGATCGTTGGCTACGTTGATAAAAAAATTGTTGTGTGATTAATCTGATTGGGAAAATTAGTTTTGTTGTGCTAAATACCTTTACAGAATATGCTAAAAGTGCTTAAGGATCCATGAGGCTAATTTCAAGTTTAATCATGAGTTTTTGAGTGCGTTTATGTAAATTTTATGTGCAAATTAACATAAACAAATGATTGAACATTAGCATATAACAGACATAAACATCACCATAAACAGTATCATAGAAGCACATGATGAATGAGTTCACCCCTCTTAGGATATGTCTCTTTGGTCCAACTTCCAATGGCTTGGCCCTCTTTATTATGTTCAAAAATCTGAATACATCAGTTTACAATGCTGGGAAATCTTTGAAACTTATTCAAATCGCTCCAAAATGCCCAAAAATGCTTGTGTAGCCTTTTTTTGCTCTTCATTTGGTCAAAAATTGAAGAAGTTGTGGCCTTTCCAAGTTTTTTGCTAATCACACCACAAAGTCCCCAAAATCCAACACCATCCTACAAATCAGCCCCAAAATGCACTAATGGAGCGACAATTTTTCCGATTTTTGGGCGAAATTGTCGGACACTTTAATTAGCCTCCAACGCCTATAGTCCTAAAATTGTGGCCATATGGGGGCCATGTGCCCAGGGCTAAGGCCAATGGCCCGCACTGCTCCGTTGGTGGTCATATGCTAGTGCCGCGACCGAGGGCTAGCCCCTATAGGCTGGCCCTTCCCCGGAATGGCACGCATCTAACCTTCAAATATATGTCGCGCCCTTAGCTTGTTAAGAAATATTGCTATGGCGTATTGGTGGAGGCTTTGGAATTGTGCTTGAAGGTCACGAATTTGACCCCCGTTACTGCTGCTCAAACTTCGACCCAAAATTTTGGTGGCCCTCGGGCTACCATGTGGCGGCCTCTGGCTAGGCCACGTGTCAGCCTGTGGTTGGCCACAAATCCAACCAATCAAAACCACTGAATCCAAACCAATAACAAAATTCCACTTGTCAACCTACCATTCACCGAAGGAGCCCGTTCACCATTCAAACTGCCATGTGGCAGCCTCTGGCTGGGCCACGTGTGAGCCCGTGGTTGGCCACCAATCCAACCAATCAAAACTGCCGAATCCAAACCAATAACAAAATGCCACTTGTCAACCTAACATTCACCGAAGGAGCCTGTTGACTAGTCAAACTGCCACGTAGACCTGCATAGTCAATGCCATGTTAGTAGTATGGACTGTTGACTGGGCTGTCACATTTTGCAAAAATTCACTTGTTTGGTAAAATGAAGAGAACATGATTCTAGGAGCATACGGTGTTTGTTTCACACGAAACAAGTTGTGTTGGATTCAAGATGACGAGAACTACGCGTTTGTTCAAGTTTCATACTAATCCAGAAACTTTGAATTTTGAGCTATTTTTTGAGCACCTGATCATTCCTCCTCAATGGAAGCCATTTAGACACCAAAATATCACTTTCAATTGTCCAGTAGGTGAGGATATAGTTCCCTCACCCTTCCAATATCAGTCCATTTGGCCTTTGAAGGATTTGTTCCTTTGAGCCCCACTCGAAGGTAGTCCACACTCCCTCGTTTTGAAGACCTTGTTCTTCTATCAAGGATGGTGTATTGTTGTAGTTCATCATGGTATTCAGGAGAAAAATCCTCAGTGGAAGGAATTTTGACATTTTCTCCTTGATCTTCAATCAAAGGAGGCTCATACAACCTTAAATTCTCAACATTAACAACAACATAAATTTTCATATATGAAGGAAAATCAAACCTGAAGGCATTGTTACCAATCTTTTCCAAAATTCTGAATGGACCATATCTAACTGGTTTTATATTTTTACCTTCTCCTTTAGGCCTCTCTTTTCTAATGTGAATCCAAACCTCATCACCAACTTGGAACTTGTTATCTCCATGATGCTTGTCATGCCTTGTTTTGTACTTGCCTTTACTCTTTTCAGGTTGACCTTACACTATTTGATGTACCATTTGGAGTTGTTCAATGAACTCCTTGGCTTTGTCCATGTTACCATCAATAGCAACATATTTCTTACCGAGATGATACAACAAATTATGATGCAAATGGTAAACAAATTCCTCTACTTGATTCCTTTGACTCAAGCTTGAATGTACATCTTGAAATTATGTATTTTGTTAATCATAACTTTCATGTAAAACAAAATGATGCTTGAGGAAATTCGTTACACAAACAATAGGCCTAGAAAGTACATTAACAAACTTGTCGCTTATACCTTTCTTATTACTTTTGTACAAGTGGAATAGTAGAAGAAAACTCGTCTAATGAAAGTGTCTTTGTCTTTGCAACTTAATCATTGCACCATTGAAAATTTCTAAATGAAATGAAATGGGATTACCATGTTGCATAAGGATTGTGCCCATGGCGTAGTCGCATATATCAACCTAAAAATCAAATAAATTTTTCAAGCCTAGAAGAGAAATTATAAACGTTGAACTGATCTTTTGTCTCAAAGCATCAAATGCCTCTTGTTGTTTGCCTCCCCATTGGAAGACCTTTTGTACCACTGCCAAAGAATGAAAAGGAGCTACAATAGAAGAAAAAATAACAAAAATTTCCCTCCAACATTGGGTTGTTCCGAAAAAACATCTTATCCAAATGACTATCTTGAGCATTGACCAATCCATAATGGCATCAATCTTGGAGAGGTATAACTTCATCTCACCTTCTCCAATATTATGGCCCAAATACCTAAAAGAAGTTTTACCCAACATATACTTTGACATCTTCAATAACAAATGTTCTTGACATACGACATCAAGTATTTTTCTCTCACACATGACAAGTTCATAATGAAATTTTTTGAAAATGCAAATGTAATCCAAGTAAACTATCATGTCTAGAAATGGCTTCAATAAATCTTTCTTCATGTGCATGAAAGTAGTAGGAGCATGGCAAAGACCAAAAATCATCACAAGCCATTCAAACAAACCTTGCTTGATTTTGAATGTCGTCTTCCATATGTCCCCTTCAACAACTCTACTTTGATGATAGCCACTCCTTAAGTCTCATTTAATGAAATGCTTTCCATTCTTCTTGGGTGCCAAAACAATAGGTGCACCACGTGGTGAAGGATATGGTCGGATGATCCTTTTGTTCAATAACCCTTGGATTTTCTTTGTTATTTCTACACTTTCCCTTCTTGACATTCGGTGCATGTCAATGTTAGGAAGGAGACACTTTTACTGCAATGATATTTCATGTTGGATTATCCTCTTAGGAGGAAATCCCTTTACTTTCTGAAACACCTCATCATCATGGTTAACTATATCAACCAAATCAGTTTTCAATTTTGAATTACAACCATCAAATGCTTCATAATCAACATCAACATTGGGTTTGATCATAAGAAGCACTAAATTCTTTCTTGAATTCACTAGTCTTTTGATTTTCCCTGCATTAACTAGTGAAAGCTTTAGTTTCTTGCGATGAGCTCTCACAATTTACTCCACACCATCTTTGAACAAGTGGTACTTGTTTTCATTATGATAGAAGATTGATTTTCTATCATGGAGGTAAGGATTACCAAAAACAATTCCTAAAATATCAAGCGGTACAACATCCAATTCAACTTTGTCAATGAATTTTTTTGTGATTGCAAACCAAAGAATACTTTTTCTTGTAATCTATAAGTTTGTGTCCTTGCATATCCAACCCAATGGATATGGCTTGGGATGTAAAATGGTTTCAAGATTAAGCTTCTTGACTAAGTCATCGGATATCAAGTTGGCTTGAGACCCATTATCAAATAGTGTGTTGATTTTTGTATGTTTTGCGATTACCCTTACATGAAATAATTCAATCCTTGTTTCTTCATTTGGAGTGCTAGTGTGACAATTTGATATACTAGTTCTA
>APFE030546166.1:65388-91218 GCA_000404065.3 Pinus taeda
GCGACCCGTTGAGGAAATTTTGCCAGATTTGACCAGTTCAGCCCAGAAAACGCAGTTTGGCTCCAGTTTGACTTTTTGAGGTGAAAGATGATTATCTTTGATGTAATTATGGCAACTCTAAGACACTTTTACTCTTGTTTAACATTTTTAGAAGATTCATTCATGTAAAGGGTAAAAATTGAATGCATGAACTGATTTCCAAGTTTATAGAGGCAAGTTGTTTTGACTGCCTATTTTCTAGTGCTTAGTTTAGAAGTGGTTGAAACAGCTCCTAGGATAGTGAATTCGACCCCTAGAGGCAAGGAAAGGTGTTAGCTTGCCTATATTATGTATTTTCTTAGTCATTTTCAGAGGTTGGAAGGTTGGACTCTTGAGGGAGAAGCTATCATTGTATTTATTTCACTGTATCTCTGCAATTTTTGGCTAAGGAAGACCAGGATTTTGTAGTCCTTTTTGGGATTCTTGTGGTTACATGTATTGATGGTGTGTTTCTCTATGTACCTGTAAGTGTGTTATGTGAATCATTTCCTTTCTTTTCCTTCTGCATATTAAACAAACGATGTGTTAAAGTAAGAATTCATGACTGTCATGCTCTACTTCTAAGTTTGTTTAATTTCAATGTTTTCTACTATTTAGGGAGGATTCAAAGTTATTGTTTGCCCTCCTTAGCTCCTCACCTATCTTTCTCATCCATTCAACTCAGCTTAAGGCATCAATATTGTCTCCTATCTCGCCCCAAAGAACCCCCTGCATAAACTATGTCAAATCCCCGCACCCAAAATTGCCACTTCCTCAATTTGCCACCAAAAACCCAAAAATTTCAAAATCAATCCTTCTAATCAGTTTACTAGCCTAATATCAGTGTTACCTTATTGGTCATCTCATCCATTAAAGATTTTACGAGATAGACCGGAGAGAGCCTTCTCCTGCCCCGTAGGGCTAGCTACGAGGCTGAATGGTTTGATGTAGCTTTGAGATTTGCCTTTCTAAGCCTGAGGTGAAATTTCAAACGCTAACACACCTAACATTAGAGACCTTTTTCTAAATTCTTGAGTGTAATCTTGCACATTTTGACCTTTAAGTTGTGTAAATTTCTGCCAATTCATGATGGCTTTCTGCATATATGCTAGAGGTTAACATTGTCTTTTAATTGTAGAAATGAAATCAGACCAAGAAATTGAGATATTATGTTTTTTTATCTCTTCTTGTGTCTTTTATTCCCACCATACTAGTGTTGCACCCTCTATCCTCAAGGAAGCTAGCTAAATATTTATGTCATCCTCTTGAAGGTTTTTAATTCTGCAATAGACCTCCAATTGATGAACCCAATTTTCAAGCTTATCTGCATTCACTTCACCATTATACATGGGCAGTCAAATTTAACATCAAGTTTTAACAGGGTTGTTTTTCCAGTTCCTTTTGAGGTATGTTGATGAGTATGAGTAAGGGCTCTATTAGTGGAAGTGGGTGAAGATGTCTATGAAGAAGAAGATGAAGAAGATGGTGGAGAGGATGGAGGTTTAACTCCATTTCCATTACCTCCTTCTCCTGAAGAACCTTCTCCTTTGGGAGGCTTAGAGATTTCACCCTGCATTTTGGTATTCCTCTCTTCATAGAGGACCTTCACCATCTTCGTCATGTCAAAGAAAGCCTTCCTAAAGACCTTCTCATCATATTTCATGTTTGTAGATTCTCCTTCATGTGACATGCTCACTGAAATATCAACTGCAACCTGAGGAAGAATTGTTGGTGGAGATTGTGGCAACCTTACACTCCTTATCCTTGACCCAACTTCAGGACTTTCAACCAACTTCCCTTCTCCTCTCTCGAGATTCAACCTTGTAAGCATGGCATTCACTTGAAAATAGTTAAATCCTTCTTGCACAAATAAAAAAAAGAGCTCTGGTACCAAACTTGATATGATTAGGAAAATTAGTTTTGCTATACTAAATTCCTTTTTAGAATTTGTTAAAAGTGCTTAAGGATTCATGACCTTAATTGCAAGTTTAATCATGAGTTTTTGAGTGTTTTTATGTAAATTTTATGTGGAAATTAACATAAACAAATGATTGAACATTAGAATATAATAGACATAAAAATCACCATAAACAATATCACAGCAGCGCATGATGAAGGAGTTCACCCCTCCTAGGTTACGTCTCCTTGGTCCAGCTTCCAATGGCTTGGCCCTCTCTATTATGCTAAAAAATTTGAATAAAATAGTTTAAAATGCTCAGAAAGCTCTAAAACATATTCCAATGGCTCCAGAATGCCCAAAAATGGTTGTGTAGCCTCTTTCTGCTCCAGATTTAGTCAAAAACTAAAGATTTTATTGTCTTTCCAAGTTTTTTGCTAATCACACCACAAATTCCCCAAAATTCGGCACCATCCTACAAATTTGCCCCAAAACGCACTAACAGAGCGACAATTTCACCAATGTTTGGGCAAAATTGTTGGACACTTTAATTAGCCTTCAACACCTATAGTCCAAAAATCGTGGCCATATGGGGGCCACGTGCCCGGGGCTAAGGCCAATGGCCCATCCCTGTCGATCAAGCCCCACACTACTCCGTTGGTGGTCGTATGTTGGTGGCGCGACTAAGGGTTGGACCCCACAGGCTGGCCCTTTCTTGGAATGGCACGCATCTAACCTTCAAATATATATCACGCCCTTAGCTTGTTAAGAACTATTGCTATGGCATATTGGTGGACGCTTTGGACTTGTGCTCAGAGGTCGCAGGTTCGACCCCTGCTGTTGCTACCCAAACTTTGAACCAAAGTTTTGGTGGCCCCCGGGCTATCACGTGGCTGCCTTTGGCTAGACCATGTAATAGCCCGTGGTTGGCCACCAATCCAACCAATCGAAACTATCGAATTTGAACCAATAACAAAATGTCACTTATCAACCTACCATTTGTTGGAGGAGCCTTTTGACCAATGAAACTACCACATAGACCTGCACTGTCAGCAGTGCGGATTGTTAACTGGTCTATCACATTTTTGCAAAAATTTGCCTATTTGGGAAAATGAATAGAACATGATTCTGGAAGCATACGGTTTCCAGTTCGCACGAAACGAGTTGCACCAGATTTAGGATGACAAGCAATACGCAGTCATTCAATTTCCACAACGACTTGACAACTTTGAATTTTGAGCGATTTTTTGAGCACCTAATCAGTGATAAAGGGGTTATGTCATTGGAATCTAACAACATGAGCGACTAAACTTCCTTGTGCACAATGGAGAGACTGAGGCTGACCATAGGATTCCCTGAGGGTAACAAATGCATGGGATGCAGTAAAGAATAAGAAAAGACCATATGATTCAGGGATGTTGAAACATCGTAGGGATAAAAGCATGAGGAATTCAATAACAATAATAGCACACACATTGGTGCAACAAGGAAGCACGATGAAGGAGGTGAGTGGGGTGTTGCACAGTGGAATGATATTTCGATGCAGTAGGTGATAAGGAAGAGGTTTATGTCAGAACCTGTTACTGACAAGAAGATAGAAAGGAAATTCATAGTAAGGTAGAGAAGTTGGCACTATATTGAAGGTTTAGAGCATTGGGAGTTTATTTAAGAAGGATAAATCATCACATCCTACCTTCACAATGAAGTACCATGCAAAAAAGGTGATGGAAAATCATGTAGCCTAAGTAACGATAGGAGAAGAAATAAGGGATAAAATCATCAGCTCGGTCCAAGACATGAAGATATAGTGTGTCCCAATGACCCTGCTAAGGCCATACTTTGTGTCGAACCCACAACCCCACACATGTCTCCAATTACAGAGCTGAGATCGTTTAACAGTTTGTTGCATGCATTCTTAATAAGTGAAGGAAGTAAGGATAATAGTAAAGACAGTCAAAATAGTGAAAGTAGTAAAACTTAAAGGTGAGTAACCCAAAGTATCAAAAATTCAATTAAGAAGAGTATCGCAAGGTAGTATCGCGCAATACACAATGACAAGTGTTGATCTCACTTTGTGAATGCATGTTTTTCATGGGATCGAGATAGAGGATCTTGAGAAGCACTTTTTTGTTTTTGAGGTTGTATGGACTATCAAACAAATTCAAGATGAACCAACAAAAGTTGTGCAATCAGAAACCACTTTTAGAGACCTTGCACTTACCTAATATTTGAAGTATAAGGCTATTTCACTTGTAGGGAAGACTAAGCCACTGGTAGACAGTAGGCAAGCATTGTTGAAGGAATTTCAGAAACCAAAATTAGAGTCTTAGTGCATTACATAGATCAAATAAATCAAACAAAGCACTAGTGAGTTAGTATGAGACTTCGACCAAAGATTCATGGTGTTAATGGACCAATTAACATTTCATATCTCGAATGTGCAACACAAGGAATGGTTGATAGTGGAATTTTTGCCTCACATACGCATCCCATTAACCCAGTAGAAGATTATGTCACAGTTGGAAACATTAGAGATTGTCATGAAATTAGAAGCATCCCCTGTAGGTAGTGAAAATGGCACAAGGATGGCTCACATTTAGTCGTGGTTGGAAACATTAACATTACAATTACAAGATCTAGCCAAAGCCAAGGAAAAATGTGAAGAGGTATGGTGCACTATATGTATAAAAGAGGGCCACCACATAAATAAGTGTCTGACTATGATAGATTATATGGCTATAGGGTTTGTAAACCCTTTGGCACAAGTTCAAGGCATGTGGTGTGAAATTTATAGATTATGGGGTCACATACCAACAACCTATGCCATGATGTAGATATACCAAAGCTCAATCAAAACTCTGCTTTGTAATTTTTATAAATCGGTGTCACATGGTATCCATACATCTCGTGCGCAAGAACTAATGAGGGAGCGCACTTTTGATGTATATAGGCTATAAGAGAAATGAGGGGACTACAGGAGGAGCACAAACTTACAATCAACCAAGAGCCTACAACCATATAAGTAGAGGCCAAGGAATTCATGGAAGAGGACTAGGTTTCCAAGGTAGAGGGTGAGGAGTATTTGGAAGAGTTGGGGGTCTGTTGATTCATTATAATTATGTATTTCCAGGACATATTGTATGGGATTTCCCCAATCCCTGCACAAATTGTACGTATTGTAGGAAGTTGGATCATGCTATTGAGAATTTTCCTCAGCTAATTACAAAGTGGCAGGAGAATATAGGTTAGAATGTATAGATGATAGTTGGTGAAGCATGCAGGGACCATCCACAAGTAGGAGTTTTTACACAATGAGGAAAAAGGATAGGAGAAAACACATTTAAACAAGGAAGTCGACCTCATCAGTGGATAATAAAAGTTGTAGAACTAAACCAAATATTTGATTCAGTAAAGGAAATGGATACATACAAGTAAGCCGTAAGGGCGTTGATTATAACAGAATTGGGACCATCAAGATCGGTCGCACATCAAGGACACCTATATATGATATGCCTCTAGTATATGACAAATTTGTCCCCTGAGAAGAAGTTGAAGAGGTAATTCCTATTAAGAATTTTCTAAAATGTTGTTTAGAGTTAATGAAGAATGAATTGACCTCAAATAGACTACACATAATAATTGATTAGTGCATGCAAGAACGAGAAATATCTATCGTGCATAACCTTCGGCGCACAATTAAACAAGTGGCACGCAAAATAAGAAAAAACTGAGAATTCAAATTTAATGCATAGATAGGGGATTAAGACATGGATAATATCATTCTAGATTTAGGCTCAGATGTGAATATTCTTCCTTAAAAGACATGGGAGATAGTGGGGAGACCAAAGTTGACTTGGTCACCCATCTAGTTGAAACTAGCAAAACCAATATGGGATTTTTCCTATCGGTAGGTTGACAAGTATAGAAATCAACTTTGATGGAGTCAGAAGAACCACTAAGTTTGAGATTATAGATATCGTAAATTATACCAACCCATATCCCACTTTACTAGGAATCGATTGAGATTTTGATAACCAGTTCATGATCAACCTAAATAAGAGGCAGATGATTTTTGAGTTAGGAGACTTGAGGGTTATTGTGTTTTTATATCTAGAGGAAGGAGACTAATATGTGGAACCTGTAAGAGAGGAGTTCAATATTATTATTTCAATCTGACTACTAATGGCATGTTGAACTAGCGTAGCATTAAATCATGTTCTTCATATTCAGAGGAAGTGCTTGATAATTGGCAGCAGAGATTAAATAAAGTCTCTACTGTAAGGTGTGCACATATTACCTGCACAATACGATGGATTGGAACAAAAGTACACAATCCCTCAAAGTTTGACTGAGTGTCACATGTTTATTCTTTTGTAAAAGAGTTTGAGTTATAGGTACCTGAACATCTAATATTGCAAGCTTTAGACATATCATTTAAGGCAACTCCTGTGTGTTGGTGGGCCATGCACAAGGACAAGATGGAAATTTGGTGGATATGTAGACATTTGTTGTAAATCAGGTTTGGGTTAGATGCAGGAGATAGTAAACCAAAGTAATAATGGACTAAGTTTCCCTACTACCCATCTTAAAGGCTACATTGCAACAAGGAATAATAAGAAGATACTAGAAGAGGAATGGGTACATTTGTTTGTACATACATTGGATATTATTTGAAGGAACTAGTATATTGAGCTACAAGTGCGTAGAGGAATAGAAACTTAGGAGAAATTACTCATAATTTTAAGGTAACATTCAACTTTGAATCAAAATTATTTAGTTGATATAGCTTTGTAGAATCTCAAAAATAAGATCTTTTCACCAGAAGGCCATACTACGTAGAATATAATACCCTTGTGTTTCGCGCACAAACATTCTCATACCATTAAACAATTCATGGAATGTTACAAGTTCATAGAAGGATGTGAAGAAGAGGATGGCCCAAGAAACTTAAAAGTACCAAAAACAGAAGGAGAACGTGTAGTAGCAATTCCAAAGCTAGATTTTGCAGACTATGCAAAACCTATTAGAACACGCAAAGTGGATATTGGAACTAAACACAACCTTAAGATTATAGTTCTTGGAGACTACTGGGATGAGGAAACAGTGTGAAATATTATTGAGATACTGCTCGAATAACAAGACCTTTTCCCAATGAAATTTTCAAAAATTAAAGGGATTGTTGGGGATCTGGGAGAGATGAAAATCCTCTTGAAACCAGACACAACAACCATACAGACTAAACCTCGTATATAAATGGAATGCTAAAATGGAGCTAGACAGGATGTTGGAAGTTGGAATCATTAAACCAGTAGAAGATTCAGAATGAATAAGACCAATGGTAGTGCAAGATAAGAAGACGAGGAAATCATAATCTACATGGATATGAAGAAGCTTAATGATGCCACTGTGCATGACCCATTCCTCACCCCAATTCAAGTAAGGTATTAGAGAAGGTAGGAGGATAGGAGGCTTATTCATTTATTGATTGATTCTTGGGCTATCATCAGAGTAAGATTATGCCAGAAGACAAACATAAGACTACCTTTGCAACAAAATGGGTTCCTTCTAATACATTGTCATGCGCTTTGGTCAAAATAATGCACCTAGAATCTTCTCCAAAGTTGTTGTTGTAGCATTTAAATATTTCATCCATAACTTCCTAGAAGTATATTTGGATGATTGGACATCATTCGGTCTTTTGAGGAAGCATATTGATGTTTTGCGCTTAATGCTTGATAGATGTAGATAGCTGCGAATTTCACTAAATCTAAAGAAATGTATATTTTTCTCACTATTTTCTATTCAATTAGGTCACATAGTATGCAAGCAAGGCATGTTGGTCGATCCTACAAAAATTATTGTAATAGTGGATTTTCCTCCACCTACCTCAGTGCAACAATTGTGCACAACTTTAGGTCATACATGGTATTATAGGACATTTATAAGGGGATATGTGTGGATTATAGCCCCCTTGGAAAGGTTGTGGAAAAAGGATCCTAGATTTCAGTGAGACAAATAATGTCAATAGGCTTTGGACACCTTAAAGGAAAAATTGGTTACAATGCCAATTTTGGTTTTTCTAGATTGGGGCAAGGAGTTTCATGTTGATGTGGATGCATATTCCATAGATTTTGGCGCATTTTTATCATCCAAGAGAAGGGGACATGGATCACCCCATTGCATTTGCTAGTAAAGAATTATCAACTGCTAAACATAAATATACCACTGCAAAATAAGAAGGCTTTGGCAATGGTGTATGTGTTGCAGAAGTTCAAACACTACCTACTTGGGTCACACTTCAAGATGTATGCTAACCATTCTGTGTTGAGGTACCTTGTCAACAAGATAGTGTTGGGGGGGGATATGTAGTTGGCTAATGTTTTCCAATAATATGACTTTGAGGTAGTTGTAAAAAGCAAGGAGGCTTAATGCAAGACTAGGTCATTTATCATGCATATTAAATGGAGAATATGTAGGGAATGTTGATGACAACCTACCATATGAACACTTGTTCGCAGTAAATATGGCGGATTGTCTCGTTGAAATTTTCCAATTCATTAGCACATGAGTAGACCCAATGGGATATATAGTAGTGTGGGAGAAACAATTGGTGGTAAAGTGAGAGGATTATAAACTCATACCAGGTTTTCTATACAAACTAGGCATGGATGGAATACTTCGTCATTGTGTTTTGGAGCATGGGAGGCCTTTAATAATATTTAACAAAAAAATGGAGTTGTAGAAGGCGACTATGTAGGAAAATATACTATGCAGAAGATCCTACGCGCAAGACTTTGGTGGCCAACCCTTCACATGGATGCCAAGGAATTTTTTCAAAGTTGTGATGTATGCAGTGAGTTGGGAAACCATCTAGAAGCGATGAAATGCCCTTATTTCCATATGTGGAAGTCTAGGAATTTGACAAGTCGACAGTAGACTTTGTTGTATATATCAACCCACTAGAAAAGAGATCAAGGGCTCAATATATAATAACTATGACAGGATATCTTGTTAGTGGGCTAAAGCAAAACTTGTCAATGAATGCAGCATAGAAAAAGAAGTGTGGTTTTTGTTTGATAATGTGGTTAAAAGGTTTGGACGTCCCAAAATCCTTATGAGTGATCAAGGTACCCACTTCTTAAATAATACCATTATACCTTAATAGATGAATTTCAAGTTTATCATCAGAAGAGTACTCACTATCATCCTCAAGCTAATGACATTGTTGAAGCCTTTAACAAGATCCTGGAAAACACCCTGACAACAATATGCAATGTAAATCAAGATGGTCGGGATCTAGGAATTCCAACAGTCCTATGGGCTTATCGGACCACATGTAATAAATTGACAGGGAAAACACCTTTCAGACTAGTATATGGACAGGAAGCATTGATGCTTGTTAATTTTCTTCAAGCATTGTTTTATGTTGCAACAATCACTTCAACAATTTCCAATAGCATCCAATTTACAATTTCTGCTTCTTCAATTAACAAATAACGGTAGAGAAATAGTAGATAGAACAATTATAAAATATTCATAATGAAATATAGCCAAGAGACAAGAGACACAATGTTTGGTCAATGGCCAAGGAAAAACCCCACAAGGGGGAAAACCCTTTGCAGTTATTCTTATATTAGACTGGCTTCAAATGTTCAGCAGAGAGAGTACATCATCCAAGAGTCAAAGTCAATATTTTACTACCCAATCTCCAAAACCAATTTCCAATTTCCAATCAATTCAATATAAGCAGTTATCCAAATCAAAGACATGAGAGATAGAATCAACAAAAGCCAACTCTGGTGCAAATGAAAATTTATCTAAGTCAGCAGTAGTCAACAACAGCAATGTGTGCCCCAACCAAGCAATAGTCAATGGTCAAAAATATTTTCGAAGAACTTGGTCAAAGGTATTCCAACTCAGCCTCCTTTTCTCGTTAGAACTTAATCAAAACAACCCCAATCTAAGCGGTCAAACTTGGTCAACGCAATGATGAGTCTTGCGGTCAAAATCTGAAATCACTTTGTGGTTAAGTTTCCCAATTGCCTTGGTTTTTGTGCCCTCTAATGCAGCCTAGTCAAACAGAAATATCCCAAGAGAAATAGCAATCAAAATCAGTCAAAATGCCCATGGTCAACACCCTAACACAAATTTGAAAATCAGCCAATCAAAAAGAGACACATGTCCTTCACACTTGTGAAAGATTCTTGTTATTCCTGAGTTGTACAAACCATTCAGATAAGGAGAGAGAAGAATGTGTTGTGTTGATGTGATTCCAAATGAGGATTTGACTCATATTTATATGCATTGGAGGAGGGCTTGTTGAGCTTCTAAGCTGACCTGAACAAATGTGCCAACTCCTGAGTTGTACAAACCATTCAGATGAGGATAGAGAAGAATGTGTTGTGTTGATGTGATTCCAAATGAGGATTTGACTCATACTTATATGCATCGGAGTAGGTCTTGATGAGCTTCTAATCCAACCTGAACAAATGTGCCAATGTGTGTTTCATCATCAAAAATTTATTTTTCCTTATCCATTTGAGTGCTTCAATTTTGGTCCATGTCTTCCTAGGGAATCATCAATGAAATTTATGTAGTAGAGATGGCCTCCAAAAGAATGTACAGGCACCGGTCCACATATGTCAGAATGAATGAGTTAGAGGATGTCATTAGACTTATTCTAGCTATAGGGGAATGGTCCCATTGTCTTCTTCCCAGTGGAACATCACAGACATACTCCATCATGTTGAGCTCGAATATTAGGGACCCCAGAGACCAACTTCTTCAATTTCGAAATGGTTTCATAATGTATATGTGCTAGCCTTCGATTTCATAGCTAGCTTTGATGATTAGTGTCGTGGACCATTGCTAGAAAGGATCTTCCAGTGACTTTATAGAGTCCTACTCTTGATCCCAATGTAAAAGTATATTTCATTCGAGATTCCTTCGGCCAATTGAAGACCTTTTCCTTTTATGAAGGCTACCCTCATTCCTTTATCTTCCAAAGCATAAATGGAGACCAAGTTTCTCTTTAATTCAGGAACATACATCACTTCATTAAGATTAACAAATTCCCCATAGTCCAAATCAAAATTGACAGTACCAAGGCCCTTGACAAGATATTTAGTGTTGTCTCCAAGAATCATTTTTAAGCTTGTCTCCCTCTCAACTAGATTTGGAAGGACTTCCTTATACCTGGAGAGATGTTGATAGGCCCCACTATCCACTAGCCAACTATCATATGAATTTGGAGGAGAAGAACTAGAGAGGGCATAAATAAGAATATATTCAAATTGACTAGCAATTGCATTACTTTCATACCTGGAATTTCTTGACCCATTTTGTGGATGATAGCCTTCTTCACGATCATCGAGAGACTCTCTTCTTCTTCTATAATTCCTTCTATCATCTATTCTATCATATGACCTGTTGTTGTTACAGCCACGGTTATTGTTGTAGAACCTTGAAGTATTTCTCCTTAGAGCATCTCACTTCTCAAGGAAATCTCAAGCATAGTGACCTTTTTTATGATTGCATTCAACATCTCTATCTCGTTTTCTTGAATCTTTGGAGTCTTGGTTGGCTTGAGGAGGTATTCTAGAATTAAATGGCTTTCCCTTTCTTTTCTTCTTATTCTTCTTCTTCCCTTGAGAAATGAAGGCAGTAGGATCTCCTTCATTTGGCCTTTGAATTCTTCCCCTAGATATCATCATTATTTCCTCTTGATTGCATATAGCAAGTAGCTCATCAAAATAAGGGACCCTTTCCCTATTTTTGATAGAAGTAATGAACATGTCCCATGATGAAGGAAGGCCACTAAGGGAAATCATCACCAATTCCCTGTCAAGCACAATTTCTTGAGCAGTATGGAGTTTATCCCTAATTTGAGTGATTGTCATGAATAATGATTGCACAGTCTCTCCCTTGTGAATCTTAAATTCCTTGAGTTAATTTTTCAAATCCATAATGTGGCTCAAATTGTTCACTTCATACATGCCAACATTATTATCATACAATTTGTTGGATGTATTCAAAGATGAAATATAAATAAGTAGGTGATCTCTTAAAGAATCAATAATAATATTTTTAGCTTTAATCTCACCTTTCTTGAACTTGGACTTGACATATTGGGGAGTATTTTTTGGTGGCACTGATATCTTTCCTTCCACATATCCAATACATCATACTCATCTAAGATGACATTAATCATGGTTTTCCAAGTTGCAAAGTTAGATGCATTAACTAGATTTTCATTATACTCTAAGTATGAGGTAGACATTTTTACCAAACCAAATGATTTTTTTCTTTTCAAATAGATGTTGGAACATGGATGCTATTTCTATATGTCTCTTGGGCTTGTCTTCACCTCAGCTTTGATACTATGCTAAATTTCTTCAAGTATTGTTCCATGTGACAACTATCACTTCATCAATTTCCAATAGCATCCAATTACAATTTCCACTTCTTAAATTAACCAATAACAGTAGAGAAATAGTAGATAGGAAAAATATACAATATGCACAATGAAAGACAACCAAGAGACAATAGACACAATGTTTGGTCAAAGACCAGGGAAAAACCCCAGAAGGGGGAAAACCCTTTGCAATTCTTCTTCTATTAAATTGTCTTCAAATGTTTAGCAGAGAGAGTGCATCATCCAAGATTCAAAGTCAAGCTTTGATTACCCAATATCCAAAACCAATATCCATTATCCAATCAAGTCAATATGCCAAGAAATTATCAAAATGAGACACAAGAGAGAGAGAGAGAGAGAGAGAGTCAACAAAAGTCAACGCTGGAGCATCTGCAAATTTGTCCAAGTCAGTAGCAGTCAACAATAGCAATATGTGGCTTAACCAGTCAACAATCGACAGTTAAAATAGTCCTCCAAGAGCTCGATCAAAGGTCTTCCAACTCGGCCTCCTTTTCTAGTCAAAACAATCTCAATCTAAACGGTCAAACTTGGTCAATACAATGATGAAACCTATGGTCAAAATATGAAATCAATTTACAGTCGAAGTGCCTAAACTACCTTGGTTTTTGTACCCTCCAATGCGGCCTAGTCAAACAGAAATATTCCAAGAGAAATCGCAATAAAAATCAGTAAAAATGCCCTTGGTCAACCCTAGTCGATGCCCTGAAACAAATCTGAAATTCAGCCAATCAAAAAGAGACACTCATTCTTCGCAAGTGTGAAATAATCTTGTGATTCCTGAGTTTTACAAACCAATCAGATGAGGAGAGAGAAGGATGTGTTGTTTTGATGTAATTCCAAATGAGGAGGACTTAGGCTTGTACTTATATGTGTTGAAGGAGGTCTTGTTGAGCTTCTAGGCTTACCTAAACAAATTTGCTAATGTGGGTTTCATCATCAAAAATATATTTTTCCTTATCCAAATTGAGTGCTTAGAAAGTCAATTTTAGTCCGCTTGGAAAGAGGAATTTAGTCCATCGGTTGGAATTTGTCACCAGGCTGCCAAATTAATATATGGAATTTATAGTGCCAAGTTTGCATATTATTGCATTAGTGAACTTAATTGATACTAGCGTAGTACAAAAGAAATTGTTAGAATTATTGCAATTACAAGAATATTGCACAATAGCGAGATTTCACATAATGTCCAGAAAGTATGTGATAACGTTTGGCATGATAGGTGTATAAAACAGAAGAAATTTCAGATAGGCGACTAGGGTTTTTTGTATGGCAGCAAATTTTTGAAACATACAGGATAGTTTCAAATACATTATTTAGGTTTGTATAAAATCATTTGATAGAAGTAGGATTAGTTTATTTGGAAAAGCTAAATGGCCAGCCAATAAAAAGTTTTTCTAATAGAAGTCTATTGAAACTTTATTATAGCAGTTGACATTCCATGTAGTAAGGACATTTTGCACCATGCAAATATTTATTTATTTATTCATTTAATTATTTATTTGTTGCTAGAAAAAAACCATTAAAGACTGAAGAGGGGGACTGCGCAGAACATAGGAAGAACACTAGAAGGAAGAGTATCACGCACAGGAATAGGTCACATTTTATAAATGCACAATTTCACCAAAAAGAAAACAGCGATCGGCACTAACACTATGGAAAATGCAGGAACATAAAAGAGAAAAAGCACTGGAAAACATCACCATTAGCCACATAGGTTGGAAATAGTGGTTGCATAAAGGTTGAAAATCCACCTAATTTATGACAGAATGGATGCACTTTAATTACATAATCCCTCTAAAGCGCAGATCTGACATGAGTGGATGCTGACAAGATGTCCACCTACCCGAGTCCTTGTACCAATGTAATAACGTCCTAGAGAATTATTGTAAAGGAATTTTAGATTGTGTTTGACATATTTTGGCACTATGGCTCATAGAGAACTATGCAGTTTAGTAGAGAGATATAAATTTCTTCCACTTAGTTGTATGGTCTCATTATGTTTAAAGTAATTGAAGAGAAGAGTGAGAATTGAGAGAGTCAAACTAGTAGAGGCATAAGTTGCAGGCCGAAAAGCCAAACACTAGCTAGAATGACAACCACTAGGGGAGGACCGTTTGAACCTAAAAAGAAGGCCAGAACAAAGATAGCAGGGGGATCACAAGCACCTCCACCCTTCTGCAGCTTGTAGCACCAAGTCAAATCCCAACATCTACACCAAGTATGTTTGATTCGCTGCAGGTTTAGTTTCCATGGGTGTATGTGCCACCCAGAAAACCTAGTGCAACACCAATCCATTTAAAGAAGTACCCAAAGTACCCCATGTTGACGCCTTTGATTCCACCTAGAATTTTCAAACAGGGAAGCATGCTCAACGCAGTGGAGAACCTTAAATATTTAGACAATGACATCAAAAATGTTAATAAATTCCCATATTTTGTACCGAAGAAGTACTTAAAGCACGTCACAAGCCTAGACAATCCAGTGGTCACAGTAGAACCGCAGGAGTGGGTGTTTAGCTTGGCACAGTCAAGTATTTTAAACTTGCTGGAAATTCCTCATTTTGGCCAAAGTTTTGAAATTAATGTTTGTGTAAAATACTTGTTGATTTGTGTCCACAAATATTTCCTCCAACTGGACAACCAGTTTCAATTGACACAAATTTCATTGCAAGGATCACAAGGCTACCAATGTAGGTGAATACCAAGAACCCTTCTTTGCAAACAAAAGCAGGGAAAATTCCCTAGCTAAAGAAGTTAAGGTGAAAATGGCACACACATGTGTGTGTGTGTTATTTATATGCTCAACATTAATGACAATGCAATTAGATTTTCCACCTAGGTCATAGCATGAAAACTATTGCGCAAATGTCAAAAAGATCAGGTATCGACATGAGAAATTATTTCAATAGCAGCAAATTGTGCAATGGGGGTCCAAGTGAATTGGGGCACATTCCTCTTAAACCAATTTCTAATAGACTGTTAGGAGGCATAGGATAAGAACGTGAAGTTCCACCATGTGTGGCTCTTGATTCTTATTGCCTTAGTCATATGGAGAGAGATGCAGGAGACACAGTTTTCGTAAATGGTGCACAAACCATTTTTGGCGCCCTAGTATGCCTCGTTATGGCATATCACACAGAAACATAGGCAATTGGAAATTAAACTAACATTTTATGTTTATAAGGAGGTAGTCAGGCATACAATAGAAGACATATCGTGCATAGCACCATAGGTGATAGAAGCCTACAAAGGGATTGTGTGATTTAAATCCACCCCACATTGTATGTTTATTCAGCTGGAGAGAGATCTTGCTACAAAATGGCTTTAAAGATGTTATAGGCTAACTAAATTAGAGGTTAGTAACATCATCAGCGATTGGGAAGAATATTGGAAATTCCCAATGGTACAAACAGACGATGTGAAAAACATTGAAAGTAGTAAAGATCTAGAACAAGAGAAATGTGTTCATGTATGCACATGAGACTGGACAAGAAGATGGTGCAAGCAGATCCAAAGAAGAAGACATTGCACAAGTTGGAGATAAGCAGAAGCAATAATAAACGATGGAAGAAGGAACTTCCCACTCAAGGAAATCAAGGAAGGCAGTGAAACCAGTGGTCACCCAACTCTAGTCATTGTTTGATGATGACATAGAGAAGATTGAGGACCAAGTTAAGGAAAAGACAGAAGAAGCGCTTGACAAAGTAGCACAGGAGGAGCAGCATGACATAAATAAGAATGCAGGATCAGTTGGAGAAAATGTGAAAACTTTTGGAGTCAAGTAGACTCTCCATGGCACACCCAATAGCAACAAAACAAATTGTCCAGACATAGGCACATAGTACCATCAAAGTGATTGACACAAGGTTAGACAATCCCAACCATCATCGACATCTGGAGAGCATCACACACTATAGATATCTCCAAAGGCAATGTAATTTTTGAGTGTAGACATGCAACAACATGCACAAGGCTTAATCCAAGTGGAACTAGTCCTGTCACAATTGCCACAGGAAAATTTGCATCAACTACAGCAAAATGCCACACAAAAACTACAATTCCATGTAACCACAACAACGGAAAAGTTGGCACACAAGGATCTATATGCAAAAAAGATGCATCTAGTAGTGGAAAAAGAGCAAGCGATGAAAAGAGAAGAAAAGTTGAGAAAGGCAGTAGAGGGGGTCTACAACAACCTCCCAGAAGCCCCAGTGGAGGTGGACACACCAAAAGAGGGGAAATTGACAAGAAGTGGTGAGGCCATTCAAGGTCTCAAGGCTAAAGTAATGGAATTGGAGTTGCAAGTAAATATAAGCACTCCACCAAAAAATTAGAGCACAGGGAAAAGGAATAGGCAACAACACTGAGCTTTGAGCATATAAAAGGATTCGAGGCATAATGTAGTAAGATTTACAAGGAAGGTATGCAAATTTGAATAAAGTTGTTGGAAAGTAAAGAGTTGAAGGAAGTTGTGCAAAAGATCCAAACTGCACTAGAAAATGCACAAAAGCTCAATGACAATTTGAACAAATTACCAATGAATGAGTGCAGGGCCACAATGTTAGAGAATGTGCAGCTAATTAAATCAATTATATGAGAGTTGATAAGTAACAATTAACACAGAAAATTGAGAATTTGTAGGATGAAGCACTGGAGGTCATGGATGAGGTCAGGATCATGCATCATATTGTTAAACAAGCAGTTCAGGAAGGAGAAGAGAATTTAAAGACCCCCATTACAGTGAGTTGGCAAAACAAATATTGGGGCAAGCTAAGGAAGTCAACGAAAAGGTAGATATTGCGAGACGTGACAATGAAAGAGACAGTGCCCATGATTGGAACGTCAAAAAGACTAAGTGGCTTGAGGAAAAGCCACAAGCGAGTGTTGCGGGCCTATTGAAGTAGTGTTTTAGAAGAACAAGTTTTGGGATCTATGCAAAAGAGATTCACGCATAAAAGATACTGCACAGGAGGGTACCACACAAGAAAACCAACCAAATAATAGCGCACAAAAGTTCGACAAACAAGGAACATTGTTGGGCTAATTTTATATTTACTATCCCATAAAAAAATTTACCAGCGCTTACTAATAATTTACTACTAAGGGGTTTTTGGCCGACTTAAGTCCAAATGGAAACATGTAAATAGATCACAATTAGGAAGTAAAATACACTTGGATACATCTAAGAGATACATAGACATATGGTTTTTCATTGTAATTTTGAAAGATTTGCTAGGTTTTTGAGCCACGATGGGCACAATTTTAATGGAAGATCCACAGTGACAATAAAAAAATCAGGTTTTGGATTATTCTATCTATTTGAGCAATATGTGATGGCTTGTCTATTTTTCATGACATCGTTACTTTAAAATGTATGCATGATGAGGATTAGTTCGTAGAATTTGGGTATACTTCACTTGTTTTTCTGAATAATAATAAGTAATAATGGGTTGAATATGGGTAACACTAACTTAAGGTATACGCCTCCATCACTGAAAAATTGTTCAAGTTCATTGTAGTTCTCCCTCGATGCCTCGAGGGAGACTTCACATGCTTGCAAGTGTTTCCAAAAAGGTCGGTGTATGAAGGGGTTTTGTTGGAAAATTCTCTCGAACCCCGAGTCTACCCCTATGCGCCAACACAGTTCCTCATAAAAAGCATTAACCTTTGGGATTATTCCATAAGTGTTTGCAAAATGATTAAGAGCGCTTCATGTGATGTGGGGTGCATGGTGTAATGTCCTCGATTACTTAAGAGAAGTAAGATGGGTTATGCTAGCCAAATAAGTTCTCATAGGCTAAGGTGGGGAAACATTTTAATAAGGGAACATGATTCGCCTAGGAAAACTTTATAATTTCCTAAGGAGTGAAAAGGGGGACATATCATATGCTAATGAAAAGCCACTTTAATTTTATAAACTGAAAATAAAGTGACAATAAAAAATGAAAAGATTAAAATGGTGGAAAAAGTGGTCACTCAATTATAAAATAGAAAAGTGAGGAGTCTCTCCTCATTCTAACACTTGCATTTTGAAAAAAAAAAATATCTCTAGGAGAGTTTTGGAGAGAGAAGCTTAGGGGTTGAGAAACCCTAGCCATCATTGCTAGCTTCGGTGTTGAAACTAGACACCCTATGTGATTCATAGAATGAAATCACTCAGATTTCACCATTGCACTATCATAGAGTAAAAGATTTGCAAAAGAGTTTTTATCAGTGGATTTTATCTTCTGATTTCGTTTGTGTATACACCAGCCTAGATCCATCTTAACTCCAAATCTATCAAGCACCAAAAGGGATTAAATCTCTTGAGGTGCAAACCTCTTTTTTTAGTGCAAAACATGAGGAAAGGTTTGTACCTTGAGATATTTGATCCCTCTCGGCACTTGATAGATCTGGTGTTAAGATGGATTTAGGGTGGTTTTAGTCGTGTGCAGCCAAAGAAAATCTAATGAACAGATGATTGATTTTATCAATAATATGTAAAATCATCTAATATTAATATAATCATTTTAAATATGTTGAATATGTCTTAAATTAATCTAGTAATTTTAATTTTAAATTTGCTTAGTTACCTCAGTTTGTTGAGATGATAAATATTGTGAATAACTTTAATGATGAAAAATGATAAAATAGAAATTTTGAATGTAAAGTGACAATGTCATAGTGTTGAATGATAGAAAATGTGAATAATAAGAATATAATAAATTACAAATAGTCTTCATTGTGATTAATCTCAAACTATTTTCTTCTATTATTCTTATTGTCACCCTTGTTACTTTTGCCATCTTTTCATATCAATTATATGAAAAGGACAGGTTAAATCATAAACCATTTAAATCTTTAACTCGAGATATTGTACTAAACATCATACCTTGTCTTTCTTTCTCTCCAATATTAATAGGTTGAATTACTATAACACACAAATCAATGTACATTGTCAATATTTTTTTATGCTTACACTCAAATCAATGCATAATATTAATTCAATCACTTTAAAATTAATGTACCATCATACATCCAATTACTTCAAATCAAAAATCAACATCTACATTGAAATCAATGCATCTAATGCAAGAAATCAAATAACATTAGAAAACAACATTTACATTGAAATCAATGCATCTAATGCAAGCAATCAAATACAATTAGAAATCAACATTTACACTCAAATCAATGCATCTAGTGCAAGTACGCAAATAGGTTTATAAACCAACATCTACGCTGAAATCATGCATCTAGTGCAAGTAACCAAATAGGATTATAAACCAACATCTACAGTGAAATCAATGCATCTAGTGCAAGCAATCAAGTAGAATTAAAAATCACCATATACATTGAAATCAATGAATTTAGTGCAAGCAATAAAATAGGATTAGAAATCATCTACATTGAAATCAATGCATCTAGTGCAAACAATCAAATATTATTAGAAATCAACATCTACAGTGAAATCAATGCATCTAGTGCAAGCAATCAAATATGATTAGAAATCACTATCTACATTGAAATCAATGCACTTAGTACAAGCAATCAAATAGGATTAGAAATCATCTACATTGAAATCAATGCATTTAGTGCAAGAAATAAAATATCATTAGAAATCAACATCTACACTAAAATCAATGCATCTAGTGCAAGCAATGAAATAGGATTAGAAATCACCATCTAAACTGAAGTCAATGCATCTAGTGCAATAAAGATTCTTCCCTTATATATATATATCCCTCTATCTCTCCTTTGTCTCTCTATCTCACCCCCAAACAGACACACTCTCTCTCCATCTCTCCCTTGTCACTCCCTCTCTCTCTCTCTCCACTTCTCACTCTATGTATTTTTTCTTCCCTCCCTCTCTCCTCCTCTCTCTTAAGCCCACTCTCTCGTATTTGCTCTCTCTCCCTTTCTCTCCTACCTCACGTTTCACCTAAATAAAACATATTTTTTTAGTTTTCGTAAATATAAAGAGAAATTTTTATCTATTATAAATATGGTATTTGGCCCATGGTATTAATAATTATTTGTCCTATGGTATGTGACCCATTGGCTTCACCTAAATAAAACATATTTTTTGAGTTTTCGTAAATATAAAGAGGTTTATGGAATAAATATAAAAGGAATTTTTATTTTTATTTTTATTTATTTACTATAACTCTCAAGTAAATATAAAACAATAGTTTTATTTATTTACCCTACCTCCACTTTATTTATATTTTTATTTATTTACCACACCTCTAGAGCAAATATAAAACAAAAGTTTTATTTATTTACCATACCTCTAGTTTATTTATATTTTTATTTATTTATCATACCTCATTATATTTTAAATTTATATTGTGTTTATACATACTAATAATTAGATTGATTTTTAAATAGGGCCAACATTAGATTAAAAATGTTAAATGTTAATTTATATTTTTATTTATTTACCATACATCTTTATATTTTAAATTTATATTGTGTTTATGCATACTAATAATTAGATTGATTTTTAAATAGGGCCATAATTAGATTAAAAATATTAAATGTTAAACATTACATTTACATTTGCATTTACATGTTTACATTTTTATGTAAGATCTACACCCATGTTGGTACCATTCCATGACCTCCTTTTTCCTCCTAAAACATGTCATTTGCCTACCTCTTTTCATCATATATCTCTCAGATCCCTTGAAAATTGATTAGTTAATAGTCTTATAGTTATTAAATTGCATTGAAATTGATTTAGGAGTTTTATGTTAACGAATTAGGAATTTTTGGCAAAATGGCTACAGGAAGTTCCAACATCCTGTAATTGGTTTATTGTTTGACATGTGGCATGACAACTAGGCTAGAGCGAAGGGTAGGGATGAAAAGCAAAATGTCCAAGCATGGACGAACACCTATCCCACAGCAAAATCGACCCTCCTACATGCGCGGTCAACGAAGGTCAAACTATGGCATGTTGGCGACAAAGGCAGCAACAACACGCATTCTAGATTGATTTAGTTTTGTTTCCTTTTTTAAATCAGTTTAGGATAGAAACATTTTCAAAAATCACGATATGGTAAAAGCGGCAACAACCTGCTCATGAATGTACATTCGTTTTTTAGGGTTGTAGAACCATATGAAAACACAGTTCTGAGTCAGTTGTTTTATGATCATTATCATTGTTTCGTTTTGAAAAACAGAGAGTTTTGAGTTTAATATCAAAGACTTGAATTACAGTCACGATCTTGTTGCGTTGATTTGGTAATCGTTGGATCACAGTCCAGTATACCTCTGGAACGCAGACGGGCCCTGCGTAACGTGGTATACTGTTGTTTTCTTTCAGTTGCAACTTAGGGTATTAAATATACGCAGTGATTAGAATTGGTTTGTGTTTATGATATGCGTATGATTTATGTTTATGAATGCGCTTGAATAGATCATCACTAAGATCATGAATCATATCCTGTAAGGGATTCGATCCCTTGTTGTCTTGTAGAGCAATGTCATGAACTCTTATGCTTACGATTTCCATATATTTTTATCTTGTATGACTGTTAATGAATGTTGAGTATTTACTGAATAGGGGTTTTATGCATGATGTCTCTGTAAGGGGATTAAAATCTTGGTTTAGAGTGATACACGACGTTTTGGTTTGACAAATGAATTGAATCTTGGTTTATAGTGATACATAGCGTTTTAGTTTGATAATGAATTGAATGATGGCGTTGTAACTAGGTAGAGTAGACTTAGATAACGATCCTTTATGTCTATATACTTTAGACGCATGCCTCTAAGTCTACGCACCCTGGTCAATAATAAATATAGACTAGTCTAGCACCCTAGATAGGACACTACATTTTGGCGCCATTGTCGGGGAGGCGTACTTAAAGGATTTAAAAAGAAAAGAAAAAAAAATTCAATAAACAAAAATAAACAAAAACACAGTTAGAAATCATGTTCATTTATGCCTAGATTTAGAGACAATCAGGGTAGATTCATAAAAACCCCCCACCATTCAAAAACTAACCCATCATCATCAGGAGCAGACTCTTTAAGGAATTCAACCACCAGCTGAGGAGGTCATCATAACAAGCATTAGAGGATAAACAAAAGTCAGGACAGAGACTTACTCTCATCGAAAGGCAAACTTTATTAACACATAAATCGCAGAAGAAGTACTTTCCTAGGTCTTCCACACAAGGAGAAAGTAGCACAGTGACCGAACAATATTTCTTTAATCTCCTCTTTAAAACAAGCGACTCTGACACAGAGAAACCTATTAGAATGGCTGAGGAAGGAGATGGATCAGTACCACATCAAGGACAAAGAGACGAAGAAGAGTCAACTTTTCCTTTTCCTATACATGAACCACAAGAAGATGATGAGATCAAAATGAAGAACATACCTCCATCCGTGCTACCTAACTTTTATGGTATGGATTCAGAAGATCCAGACTCATTCTTGTTCGAGTTTGACATTGTATGTCGAACATATAGCTATACGGATGATGCCCATAGGCTTAGACTCTTCCCAACGACATTAAAGGCATCAGCCTTAAGATGGTTCATGAGGCTTGGTGAGCATGCTATAGTTGATTGGGATGGCATGAGAAGAGTATTTCTAAGGAAATATCAACCTTACTATAGATCCAAAGACTCTAAAGATGACATCTTTAGAATGAGCCAACAAGAGTATGAAACCTTAGAGGAATACTTAGAATGGTTTGTCTACAACTTACAAAAATCCAAACACCGAACTATGCCTCTTGATCTGATCCGCACAATATTCTTGAAAGGCATCCGAGAGGAATACATGGATGACCTTAACTTGATGGGCAAAGGTGACATTTCCGTTTTACCCTTTGAAGAAATCGTTGACTTATGTGAAAAGTATTCAAGGAGCAAAGCTAAAATGGGAAAAAGAACCCTGTCATCCAAAGTCACAAAATCTGCCTCAGCAAGTGTCACAAGGGATGAAATAGGGAATCTGTTAGAAGAGTTTAAAACAGATCGGTTAAGCACGCTAGGGAACCAAATTGACACTCTAAAAGCTAAAAAGAAACAAGAAGTTGAAGATAAGATAATGGCTATTTTCTGCCCAAAGTGCCGGAAGAAACATGCATTAAAAGACTACCCACTAGAAAACATCCAAGTTTGTGCTTTCTGTACTAAACATCATGATATATTTAACTGTCCTAAAGTTAAGGTTTTGCAGAACTATAATATGGTAGCCAATGCAGAGATGGAAAACGTGTATTACATGGGCACAAAGAGACCATGGCAGCCAAGGCCAGCACCTCAAGGTATGTTTCCAAATCAAAATTTACAATTTCCTGTAAATGATCAAATGTATGCGCAAAATTCATGGAATGTACCCATGCCATGGCAGCACCAAAACCACCCACAGCAACAATGGAGACCATCACAACAGTACTCTCAATCTTATCATACATATCCTCAATCATACCCACCATATTCACAACCATATCAACAATATCATCTGTCGTATTCATCACATTCTCAACCATATCAGCAGTATCCTCAACAAGTTGTTTATCCGCCTCAACCTACTCAACAAGCACTGCCTGCTCCTCCACCAATAAATCCACCACAACTACAATCTCCAGCTAACTCACAACCTTCCAGACATACTCAAATTCCTGCTCAAACTGTCCCAAATCCAAATAATAGAGCAGAGAGGCCAGCCTACAATGTAGAAGAGGGAACCTCATATCCCACACTACCCTTGAAAAATATCAACTTGAGGTCTGGTAGGGTACTCCAAAAAGATTCTCCAATAACAGATAAGCGAGAAGAAAACACAGAAAATGAAAATGAAATGACAAATCAAATAAAGCCAAACGATGATACCAAAGATAAGCAAATGCGACCATTGCATCCACCTTTTCCAGACCGATTGGTCCAAATCAAACCTCCACTGTCTATACCACAGTTTGATGTCTTAGATGAACTCAAAAATGTCTACATAAAAATTCCGTTGCTGCAAGCTATAAAAGACATTCCCATATACACTAAAGCCATCAAAGACATGTGCCTCAAGAAGCCTGCTAGAAAAAGGATTGATCCTCAAACCATTCATGTTATAGGACATTTAGCAGGCCTTATGAACAATACCATCTCCATGGAAAAGTATGTTGATCCTGGCATTCCCAAAGTGACCACCATCATTAACAACATACAAATTCCAAACACTTTGATAGATCTTGGGGCCGAAATCAATGTCATGACTCTTGAAACCATGAGAACACTCCAGCTTACAAATTTGCAACACACAACGATTGTTCTAGAACTAGCTAATAGGTCTAAAGTGATTCCTGAAGGGATTTTG
Organism: Pinus taeda; assembly: GCA_000404065.3. Taxonomy (NCBI): domain Eukaryota; kingdom Viridiplantae; phylum Streptophyta; class Pinopsida; order Pinales; family Pinaceae; genus Pinus; species Pinus taeda. Next base: position 90,053 of record APFE030546166.1, read on the forward strand.
GAAGACATAATTGTCTCACTGGACTCTTGGGAGTATCCAGTGGACTTCTTAGTTCTTCAACCCAAATCCAATTTAGGAGGGCACCCTATCATTCTTGATAGACCATGGTTAGCGACTGCTGATGCATTTATAGGATGTCGATCTGTCAACTTTATCATTTTGAGAGGGACCGAAAGAAAACAACTCACCCTCTACCCATCGACACAATCACCAGCAGTAACACACAATTTGTGGCTTGAAGATAAATTCAATGATAAAGAAGAAGTACAATCTGTTTTTAGCATTGACCAAATCTATGATTTCCAAGAACAAAACAATAATGATTTGGTAGAATTATTCCTTTCTCAACCTGATATTTCCGAAAATTTGAGACACGACCAATATCATGCTGCAGATGTACTTTTAGCCCAAAATTTTTAGGAAACATGCACCATTCAATCTTTGCAAACCACATTTCATGACATTTTTCCAGTTCAATCCATCACCAACACACAGAGTCAGATCATAGAGATTAGTCCAGGGAAAACTCTGAACATAGGCAATCATCTAGACTCATCTCAGCAAGAGAAATTGATTCGACTCTTGAGAAAATACCAGAAAGCCTTTGCTTGGGACTACACCGATACGCATGGGATTCACCCTGACACATGCACTCACCATATTTACATGGATAGTACTATCAAACCAGTGAGGCAACCACAGAGAAGGGTGAACCCCATGCTCCAAGATATTGTCAGAGAAGAGTTGCAGAAACTATTGAGAGTTAATTTTATATATCCTATTTCTGACAGTCTGTGGGTATCCCCATTGGTTATAGTTCCCAAGAAAAATGGTAAGTGGCGCATTTGTGTTGATTACAGACAACTGAACAAAGCCACGCTCAAAGATTATTTTCCACTACCATTTATTGACCAAGTGTTAGACACCCTAGCTGGGAAATCATCATTTTCTTTTCTTGATGGTTTCAGTGGCTACACCAGATCAGGATAGCCTCAGAAGACCAGGACAAAACCACATTCACCTGTCCTTGGGGCACTTATGCTTACAATGTTTTTCCGTTTGGACTTTGCAATGCTCCAGCTACATTTCAGAGAGTTGTATTAGCTATTTTCGCTAATTTAGTTCATGATTGTGTTGAAGTTTACATGGATGATTTTTCAGTATAC